>CM070024.1:18055665-18168165 GCA_036247105.1 Cirrhinus mrigala
ATGGTCTACAGTAGTACACTATTGTTCAAATGTCGGTAATATTTATTCAATGTTTCTGAGATAATTTTGATCAAAAAATGCAGTAAAAACAGTAATATTGTGAAATATTTCAATTTTAAATAACTTCTGTTTAATTGTAATATATTTTGATATGCAATTCACATGAAAAACATTTATTTGCTACTTTCATAGCATTACAAATGTAAATTTAAAGCATACTGAATAGGAGTATTAACTTTTTTAATTCTTTTTTAGTGTGTTGCTGATTGGTTTATATGCATTAATTTCTCAGGGCTCACTTAAGGATGAGATGAAAAAAATACAAAAAACGGAAAAGTCCATTCAGGAAAAACTCTCTGAGCTCAGAGAGAAAAAATGTGGTGTCCAGGTAAGAGTGAGAATGTTTTGTTGATTTATTTGTTGGTTTTTATTGTTACATTTTTTTTTTTTTTAGGGTTATTAAAAATGTTTTCTTAAGTTGTTCATGTGTTTAAGCTCTCTTTGTCCATTGTTGTTATTAACTAAAATTAAAACTATTAAAAGTCTTTTTTGTTAATTGAAATAAAGCTTAAATTTAAAAACAAAAATTATTCATCAGTATTAGCTAAAAACATAATTTAGAGGGATAGTTCACCCAAAAATGAAAATTACCCCATGATTTACTTATCCTCAAGCCATCCTAGGTGTATATGACTTCTTCTTTCAGACGAATACAGTCATAGTTACATTAAAAAATGTTCTGGCTCTTCCAAGCTTTATAATGGCAGTGAATGGGTGTTGAGATTTTCAAGTCCAATGAAATGTGTAAATTCATCATAAAAATGCTCCACATGGCTTCGAGGAGTTAATAAAGAAAAATATCCATATTTAAAACGTTATAAACCGTTATTTGGATGTTAACCGTGCTGGATGTAATAATGCACATAGTGATCGTCATTTACTCCCGACATCTGAGCTGCTGAAGATGCAGTAGATTACATTTGTTTGTGAAGGGAATGCGCCTCCCGATCTACATATATCCGTCTATGTTCATGCAAATCATTCATGATCCAGCTTCACTTACAGCAGAAGTGAGTATAAGGTTTTTTTTATGAATCTTTGCGATTGCCTTTCCTAAAAATGTGCTAGTTAGCAAGTTTAGCAGCTAAACGCGGCTAAAGTAAACAGGCTCCTCTCTCCACAGAGAGAAGAGAGGGGCGGGGCGAGCAGAGCTCATTTGCATTTAAAGCAACCTTGACCAGAATAAGATTATTTTTGCAGAGCTGATTTTGACAAGGTAAAAAGAGTGTTGTTTTACACTACCATTGACAATTTTTAACCAAAGTTTATTATAGACTTTTCATTAAGACCCTAAAGAATCATATCAACTTGTGGAAAATGGGCATCTGATGACCCCTTTAAATATGAATATTTAAACACAATATTTTTACACAAACACATCAGTTCCGTCCGTGTGGAGTTCTTTTTATGATGGTAGGATGCACTTTATTGCACTTAAAAATCTCAATAGCCATTCACTGCCATTATAAAGCTTGGACGAGCCAGAGCATTTTTAAATATAACTCAGATTGTATTTGTCTGAAAGACGAAAGTCATACACACCTAGAATGGTTTGAGGGTGAGAAAATCATAGGGTAATTTTCATTTTTGGGGGAATTATCCCTTTAAGTTAAAGTGGGAAAATCACTAAAAGCTTTATTTACAAATAAAAGTAATACATTTAAATAGCATTTAATAAAATAAAATGGTAACTCTGTGTACAGCAGCTTCTGCTTCCCTCATGTTTCCTGATTCCTGCAGGCAGGGCTGGAGGATGTGCGGGCGGCCGTATTACAGCAGTATCATGCCATGCGGGAGGCTCTGGACCAAGAGCAAGAGCAGGCATTGCTCTGTGTAACACAGGAAGAGGACAGAGTGCTGGGAAGCATTGAAAAGCAGCTGGACGATTTACAGGGTGCCTTGATATCTAGCCAGAGCATATTAAACACACTGCAGGGAATGACCAGTTCTGAAGGGGCGTCACAGTACCAGGACCAGGCCTTCATCATGGTATGACAAGCCACAGTGATCTTAAACCGATAGAAATATCCAATATAAAATATCTTTTTTTTTTTGATACTTTTAGTGATGCAATTACAAATGCATATATGTAATGCAAATGTTACTGTTTATTTCAGGAATACAGCAAGATGGCAGGACAGTAAGTATGAGTTAAATATTTGTTGATTGGGATAATTATGTTTAGTAAATGGCAACTATTATGCCTCATTTTGCAATATGCAATATTAGTCTCAGGTGTCCCCAGAATGTGTCTGTGAAGTTTCAGCTCAAATACCCCACAGATCATTTATTATATAATTTTGAAAATGCCTATTTTTAGTGAAAGCAAAAACACGCTGTTTTCGTGCATGTCTCTTTAAATGCAAATGAGCTGCTGCTCTCCACCCTCTTTTCCAGAATAGGGCTGTGCCTTTACAGCTCTGCCAGAAACATCTGTTTGGCTTTGATTATCATGTCTATGGTGCTGAAACCGTGTGTTTTTAAGCCATATCAGTTTCTGAGCGCACACATCCGAAGCACACGCACAGAGAGTGGCTTTTCATGATATGTCCCGTTTATGTAATACTATGTAATGTCCTCTTCTAGACTGACTGAGTTGTCTGATCCTGTGCAAAATCTTGAGCCTCCCGAAGAGCTAAACCATAACCGACTGGACTGTCTTAACGACTGGACTGAGAAGAGACTGGAGACTGTGCTCATATCACTGCCTCATCGAGACCCCTTCAGACTGCTATGTGAGTTTACACACTTCATACTATAAATCATGCTATAATACTGGTATAACATATAAAAAGTATAGAATGATCTATAGTGATGATATGAATTCAGAACAAGCTCTTTAAAGTTCTTTCTCTGAGATGCTTTGAGATATTTCTTTATATTATTATGACATATTTTTTGGTTTCCAGTAATGGTGATATGTCTTATATTTTAATGGCTCTTTAATGAGCATTTTAAAGATGTAATTTAACTGAAGCATTCCATAGCTTTTTTTTGATAAGTCAGCTGATCAATATATGTTAGTAATTGTACATATATATGTTACACATTATAATAAATCTTTATACATATATTTATGATGTTGGTACCACTTACAGTGAACTGTAAGGTACTGAATTTGATATTATGCTAATTATTTTTCATTGTATTGTAATACTTAAATGGTTAAGTTTTTAAAAATAAAAGTTTTTTTTTTTTTTAAAGAAATAATACTTTTATTAACAAGGATGCATTAAATTATGGAAGCCGTTTCCTACACTAAATAAAAAATAAAAATGTTATTGTTATTTTTTTATCTCACAATTTGTAAATTTTTTCTCAGAACTTTGTGATACAAACTCGCAGTTACGAGTTATAAAGTCAGAACTGCGTGATATAAACTCGCAATACTGACTTTTTTTATCAATGTGCATTATATAAACTCAGAATAAAGTCAGAATGCAAGATATAAACTGAAAATTCCGACTTTTTTCCTCAAAATTGCATATGAACACACAATTGCAAAAAATAAAGCCAGAATGGCAATTAAAAACTCGCAATTCTGATTTTTTTCTCAAAATTACATGATATAAACTCACAATTGTGAAAATTGTAAAGTCAAAATTGTGTAATATGAACTCGCAGTTCTGACTTTTTCTCAGATTTGCGTAGGGGTGTCGAAATTAATCGTTTCTACGATGCATCACAATGCAAATGAGGATGATTCGGTATCGGTTCAGTAATAGACCATAACCGATTATAACATACTGACGCTTTTCTGATGTCATTTGTCACATACGAGCTTTGTCGCAGTAGAATACAATGGCTGAGGGAGCCGAGACTCAAGTGCGAGTAATTAAAAATGCTCCAACTACTTTAAAAGCCGACATCTGGGCACATTTCGGCTTTTATGAACAACCTGGTAAGCACAACCTGGAGAAGACTCACGCTGTGTGTAAATCATGCCACGCACAAATAAAATATGCAGGAGGTAATACCACTAACTTGAGAAACCCTGTGAGCCGTTTTCACCCTGAGCTGTTAACGTCTGTGCCAAGGTGGACCCAGCTCAGCCAAAAATAGATCAAATGATATCAACGTTGCCGCCCAACTCGGAGAGAGGGCAAAGAATTACCAGAGCAGTGGCAGCTTTTATAGCAAAGGATATACGGCCCTTTACTGTGATGGAAAACCCCAGGTTTCGCCACCTGTTAAATACACTGGAGCCACTTTTCAGAAAAGATTATGCCGGAACTTTACCACGAAACCAAAGCCCAGGTAATGGCGTCAATGAGCCAAGCTCATCGAGTTGCAATAACATGTGATTCCTGGAATTCGGTCGCGACAGAGTCGTATGTGACAATAACAGCACATTACATTAGTGACTATATTTACAAGTGTGTGGCCTGGCCTCTTGTTTATTTTGGTGTATAAATTTAATGTTTATACACTTGTTTACATTTAAATGTTTTACAATAAAGTACACTGCACTTCTAGATATAAGTTCTAAAGTACTAAAGTTTATTTTGGTTTATAATTTAATTTCATGTTTATACATTTGTTCAAGAAGTGTGTTTTCTTTGAGAAGGTAAAATTAAAATTTCAGTTCATATATCTGACTGTTTGTATTTATTGACAAAATTGTATACATGTGAAGTAAAATTGAAAATTGAGTATGCAGTGCATCGTCAATGCATTGTGATATTGTATTGAACCGAATCGATGACATGATAATCGTAATCGAACCGAACCGTGAGACCAGTGTAGGTTCACACCCCTAGATTTGCATGATATAAGCTCGAAATTGCGAGAAATAAAGTCAGAATTGCATGATATAAACCTGCAAAATTGCATATGAACACACAATTGCAAGAAATAAAGTCAGAATGGCAATTAAAAACTCGCAATTCTGACTTTTGTCTCAGAATTACATGATATAAACACAATTGCGAGTTAAAGTCAGAATTGAGTGATGTGTGCTCGAAATTGTGAGAAATAAAGTCAGAATTGCAAGATATAAACTGAAATTTCTGACTTTTTTCCTTAAAATTACGTGATATAAACACACAGTTGCAAGAAATAAAGTTAGAATTTCGATAAAAACTTGCAATTCTGACTTTTTCTCAGATTTGCATTATATAAACTCGCAATTGCGAGAAATAAAGTTAGAATTGCATGATAAAAACTCACAATTGCGATTTATAAAGTCAGAATTGTGTGATATAAATTCGCAATTAGAAGAAATAAAGTCAGAATCGTGTGATATAAACTCCCAATTGCAAGAAATAAAGTCAGAATGGCGAATAAAAACTCTGACTTTTGTCTCAGAATTACATGATAAAAACACAATTGCGAGTTAAAGTCAGAATTTCGCTAAAAACTCGCAATTCTGACTTTTTTTCTCAGAATTGCGTGATATAAACTCACAATTGCGAGTTATGAAGTCAGAATTGTGTGATATGAACTCGCAGTTCTGACTTTTTCTCAGATTTGCGTGATATAAACTCGCAATTGCAAGAAATAAAGTCAGAATGGCGATTTAAAAACTCGCAATTCTCACTTTTGTCTCAGAATTATGATATAAACACAATTACGAGTTAAAGTCAAAATTTCGCTAAAGACTCACAATTCTGACTTTTGTCTCAGAATTACATGATATAAACTCACAATTGTGAGTTATGAAGTCAGAATTGTGATATGAACTCGCAATTCTGACTTTTTCTTAGATTTGCGTGATATAAACTCGCAATTGCGAGAAATAAAGTCAGAATTGCAAGTTATAAATTGAAAATTCAGATTTCTTAATTTAGAAAGTTAAAATCCTACAGACTCCAAACTTTTAAACATTAGAGTATATTTGTTTTTTGTTTTTTTTTAAGTATCAAAAGATATTATATAAGATATCTATAAAAGAAAATTTAGGGAATATTATAATTGCCCTTAGTCACCCTACTGTACTTATTGTTCACCCTACTGTATTATCATCTTCATTATGCTATGATAGTATTTTGTCATTTGTTGTCATTGTTGCTCACATGTGCTAAGTAAACTATTAATTGTGGCTACATGAAGACTTTGATTGCCAGGCACAATAATTAGATTTGACAGCTGATGTTTCTGTCTGCAGATGGGATAAGCCCAACTCTAGATCCTGACACTGTCCATCCAAAGCTGCTTTTGTCAGATGAGAACAGGACGGTGCAGTACAGCGAGACCCAACAAGACTACCCCGACCAGGAATCACGCTTCAACATTTTCCCTCAGGTGCTGGGCTCTCGTGCCATCGACGGAGGCTGCTGCTATTGGGAAGTGGAGGTCTCTCTAGATGAGGGCCGTTGGAAGGTGGGCGTCTGTGATGAACAGATAGGCAGAAAGGGGCAAAAGGACATCTGCCGTATTGGCTTCTACCCTAATTCTTGGTGTTTAATTTATGAGAAGGGAAAAGTGGAAGCCTTACATGATAAAGTGGCATCACCTGTGTGTTCCGCTGAGCTCTGGAAAGTCGGGGTCCTGCTGAATTTTAATGAGGGTCGCTTGTCTTTTTATAGCGTCGCCAGGGAGGGGTCTCTTTCTTTGCTCTACAGTTTTGAGCATGCATTCACTGAGCCACTGTATCCGGTGCTGGCAGTTTCTAAAACTCAGCTCAGCATCTGTGATATTTTTAGCAAGACCACTACAGACTAGACTATGTTTGTGTTTTTTTTTTTTTTATGATAAGGTTAAAGGAATAGTAAACACACACACACACACACACAAATGAAAATTTGCTGTCATGTTTACTGTTTACTCATCCTTAGGCTATCCAAGATGTAGGTGACTGTCTTTTTTTAGCAGAACAGTAAAACAGATTTTTTGTTGAACCTATGGTCCTTGGTGAATTATAAAATGCAAGGGTGGCCTGCGGGTGAGTAAATAAACAGAATTCTTTTTAATTTACTATTGAATTATTCCTTTAAAGCAACACAAATCACTATGACATTCCACAAAACATCATTCCAATAGTCGTGACGGCTGAACTCAAGAGTGTAAGAGGTCTCAAACAGTGGCCTATTTTTTTAATGATTGATTTATGATGATGTAATATTTAAGATTTACATATCTATTTCCATTTTAAATATATGCTTTATATATCCATTTATATATATACAATTGGAATGGTGTTTTTTCAAAACAATCTTACACAGCATTTTTACTTTTTTCAGCCATTTCTTGAGCTTCCTTTTATGTTTTTTAGGATTCATTTTATAACTTTAGATAAATTTGTATTTTTATATTGAGTAAAATGTAAAATTGCACTGTTTTTACATTGTGCACTTAAATCAAATGAAGGCCAGAATAAATATTTGTCCGGAATCTGTTGAAGCTAAGCATTTCTACAAGTTTCTACGAAGACATTACGATTGAAATCAGATTTTCTGTTAATTTCTGAATCCTCATAGTCTTATTTTAAGCTAAAATGAATGTAATGAAAAACATTGAGTTTTTAAACGTGGAACATTTTTCCATTTATTATCTAGGGTTCTTTTTATAATTTAATTTTGACAGTATCTCAAGCAATTTTCTGATGGTTTTAAAATATGTCAGGTCATTCCAAACATTCTGCCAATCTTGGACTACTTTTGGAAGTGTAATATTTCAGCCTGTGTATATTATTAATATTCCATTGCAACTCTAGGTGGCACTATTGTTCAATATTTAAACAAAAAATGTTTAATTCATTTCTATTGTTTGAACTGTGCTACAAAGATTAAGGAATTAAATTCAAATGTTTCTTAACAGTGGTCTGATTATTTTCAATGTGTTCTGTTTCATAGATGTTAAACAGCACAAATGCTGTTTTTCTGTATTGTATTGTATTGTATTGTCAGAAAACCTTTCTCTTTTATGTGTTTTGTAAATAACAATCTGCCCTTTTATTTTCATCTGAACCGCTGGTGGAAAAGTCCATCAGGTGAAAGACAAAGTGAGTCATCTGTTCCGAGAACAGCTCTTTGTACCCTCACACAATTAATTTTAAATCAATACAAATTGTCTGGTTTATAAAAACAAATAACAAGTGAAGAAAACATTACAGTGAAGAGATGATAAGACCGTTTTGGCAAGTCAATACATGCCTGTATTGACAGATTCAAACAACTTCTGCGATTGTGATAAATTATTCAGTTTTTTATATTGTACATTTTTTAGTAAATCCAATTCATTTGATTATCTTAAATGTTAAGTACTCAGTCATTCAATATTCTATTCTAAAAGTTTTAAAAATTAAAAACATTTGAAAATCTCACAAAACCGACATATTACCGACATTTACCATTTATTACATTCTAAATATATGCTATTTAAATTTAGATCTGTCTACCTAGCTGTCTAGCTAGTTATCTGTTTGGGAGTTATTCTGGAGCATTTAGCTTTTATATCTGTACAGCTGTTCAGAACTGTGCTAGGTAACCATGTGCTGATTAGCATCTTTAAACTAGGTTCAAAAGTATCTACAATTGTCACTACCGTAACAGTCACGACCAAAACATTTGGTGAAGTTTGGTAGTGCTATCATTGTTTTTTTGGGTGTTATCCCATAAAATTGTCACTACCATAACAGTCACGACCAAAACATTTGGTGAAGTTTCGGTAGTGACATCATTGTTTTTTGGGATGTTATCCCATAAAATTGTTCACTACCGTAACAATCACAACTGAAACGTTTGGTAAAGTTTTGGTAGTGACATCACGGTTTTTTTTTTGGGATGTTATCCCATAAAATTGTTCACTACAGTAACAATCACAACCGAAACATTTTGTGAAGTTTTGGTAGTGACATCATTGTTTTTTTGGGATATTATCCCATAAAATTGTTCACTACCGTAACAGTCACGACCGAAACATTTGGTGAAGTTTTGGTAGGGACGTCATTGTTTTTTTGGGGTGTTATCCCATACAATTTTTACTACCATAACAGTCACAGCCGAAACATTTGGTGATGTTTTGGTAGTGACATCATTGTTTTTTTGGGGTGTTATCCCATAAAATTGTCACTACCATAACAGTCACGACCAAACATTTGGTGAAGTTTTGGTAGTGACATTGTTTTTTTGGGATGTTATCCCATAAAATTGTCACTACCGTAACAGTCACGACTGAAACATTTGGTGAAGTTTTGGTAGTGACATCATTGTTTTTTTGGGGTGTTATCCCATAAAATTGTTCACTACCGTAACAGTCACGACCGAAACATTTGGTAAAGTTTTGGTAGTGACATCATTGTTTTTTTGGGATGTTATCCCATAAAATTGTTCACTACCGTAACAATCACGACCGAAACATTTGGTAAAGTTTTGGTAGTGACATCATTGTTTTTTTGGGATGTTATCCCATAAAATTGTTTACTACCGTAACAATCACGAACAAAACGTTTGGTAAAGTTTTGGTAGTGACATCATTGTTTGTTTGGATGTTATCCCATAAAATTGTTCACTACCGTAACAGTCACGGCCGAAACATTTGGTGAAGTTTTGGTAGTGACATCATTGTTTTTTTGGGGTGTTATCCCATACAATTTTTACTACCATAACAGTCACAGCCGAAACATTTGGTGAAGTTTTGGTAGTGACATCATTATTTTTGGGGGCTGTTATCCCATAAAATTGTCACTACCGTAACAGTCACGACCAAACATTTGGTGAAGTTTTGGTAGTGGCATCATTGTTTTTTTGGGGTGTTATCCCATAAAATTGTTCACTACCGTAACAGTCACAACTGAACAGTTTGGTAAAGTTTTGGTAGTGACATCATTGTTTTTTTGGGGTGTTATCCCATACAATTTTTACTACCATAACAGTCACAGCCGAAACATTTGGTAAAGTTTCGGTAGTGACATCATTATTTTTTTGGGGTGTTGTCCCATAAAATTGTCACTACCATAATGGTCACGACCGAAACATGTGATTAAGTTTTGGTAGTGACATCATTGGGGGTTTTTTGGGTGTTATCCCATAAAATTGTCACTACCGAAACAGTCACGACTGAAACATTTGGTAAGTTTTAGAGTGACGAGTATTTTAGTATGTTTTAGTATGTAGGTTAAAATTCTGTAATGTGGTGTGGTCGCTACCAAAACATTACCGTCACTGCCGAAATGTAAGATTTTACCATACTGTTTGGTTCAGTGTATATATAAACTAATGAACCCTTAACTTCAACTTTTACAAAGAAATATTGGATTCAAAATATAACAAATCTCATAAATCACACTTGAAATGTTGTTAAAATTGTAGTTGTTATTGATTTACCTCTCAATACATTTTAATAAAATAGAAATATATAATTACAAGAAAGACGTAATCAAAATCTTAATAGGTTAGTATAACCTTTCTTATGAAATTATATATTACTGTGTTTCGGTAGTGACACATTTGGCGAGAGGACAAATATTGCAAAACGTTCTGAAAATACAATATGATAATTAACATCACAATTACTAGAAACATGTATCTTGGATATTATACAATTTGCATACATACAAAATTGTAAAAAAAGACATTTTTTTCAAGATGTTTCCAACTCTGACTTTAAACCAATTCTTTAGAATTGCCCATATATATATATATATATATATATATATATATATATTAATTTCTAATAGTTTTTGAGATTAAATATAACTTGGTCTTTCAGTCTGAATCTTTTAGTTTTGTGAGATTTGCCATTTTCCTCTGAAGTTCCAACTCCACATACATATTTTTGGGTAGAACATCTCTACAGGCAAATTAAGTACACTGCCATGGCAACAAACCTGTGCCCTAAGCTAAGCTCTATCTCAGCGGTACAGACATTTAGTGAGGGGTCATTTCGCTCCCAGCCGCCAGTGCAGTACAGCCTGGAAAACAGGTGCAGAGCCGCTCTGTCACTCTGCTGTAACTGGCAGAATAATCTGAGCTGCCTTACAGCTGCTCACCGTACTCTGACTGCTCACACGTTGTTTCTTTCCCAGTGTGAATTTACACAGTCCAAAACAGCTGAGACATGAAGAGGACACCCAGTCCTACTGAGATAAAATTCCCTGGAGAAATTCATTTGTCATGTCTTTATTTCCAAAGGGCTGAGCACACTTTGATGCTAGATGCGTGCTGTGTTTGATATTCTGATATTCAGAATCAGTCAAGATGAGTTTCCCTCTTCATTAGAACAGATCTGGAGAAATATGCTTGCTCACCAGGTGATCCTCTGCAGTGAATGGGTGCCGTCAGAATAAGAGTTGGGAATGGACTTTTTTTACTGATGGAAGCATTATGGACTTGTATTTTGAACTTAATTATGGATTTCTTCCTTACAAACACAGCTTTTCACTTCACAATACATTAGTTGATAGACTGGAGTCGTGTGAATTACTGTGATGTTTTTATCAGCTGTTTGGACTCTCATTCTGACAGCATCAATTTACTACTGAGGATCTATTGGTGAGGAAGTGATGTAATGCTGCATTTTTCCAAATCCATTCAGATGAAGCAACAAACTCATCTACATCTTGGCTGGCCTGAGGGTGAGTAATTTTCAGCAAGTATTTGTATTTGGGTGAACTGTTCCTTTGAGCCCTAAGGAAGCCCTTTGTTGTTCATGTGTGTATACAACATCTTCTTATATACTATCTATAGATGGTTCCCCTGGCAACAGCGCCTTTGACTGCTCCACATCCCAGAATATTCTATACCTAATGGCAATCCAGAGTGCAAAGAGCTTTTGTCTGGGATCTGCAGACTTTTTTTTGTGCCATTAAGGCCAATCTTATTTTCTGGTGATGTGACTTTGAATTCTCTGGGTACATTGCCTCATCATTTTCTTCACTTATTATCGTTGTTCCCATGAGGATGTTCATTTCAGCCTTTAGCACAGATGGCCAGGGACAGAGGACATGACCAGCTGGCTAATGTACATATTCCAAGACTTCTCTCAGAGGACAGGACTTTTGACACTGTCCTCAATGTGACTTGACACTCAGAACACAGTGTATACAGTATATAAATCGCCTTTCCACCTGCTTGACCCTAGAATGCATGACGCAAAAATACACCAATGCTTAAAGCGATGTAACGGAAGTAGTGAAAAATCTTTACTTTTATCCACCTTTTTCCTGAACTTGGAAGTCTCGCCTGGAACGAATGAAATGCTTTACATTTCCAGTCTCTGGTGTCTCTAATGAAATTAACATTTTCCGAGCCGATAATAATAGCATTAAAGGAGTAGTTCACTTCCAGAACAAAAATGTACAGATAATGTACTCACCCTGTTGTCATCCAAGATGTTCATGCCTTTCTTTCTTCAGCTGTAAAGAAATTGATTTTGAGGAAAACACTTTAGGAATTATCACCATATAGTGGACTTAGGGTATGTCAAAAAACTCCCATCTCCCATCTCATTTTCTCCTCCAACTTTAAAATCACCCTACATCGCTGCAGACCCAGTGTTTACAAAGTGAACATGCAAGGAAGGTCAAATGCCCTTTACAAAAAAAGGGTAAAACAGTGCTGTAGTGGAGGAGAAAATGAGATGGGAGTTTTCCAACATACCCTAACTGCATTGACCCGGATTACACAGAGTACACATGCGCATCACAGAGCTAGACAAGACATTTGAGGTTAAATTTGAGGTTAAAAAGTATAGAATTTTGTTTTTTTTTTAGAAAGTGACAGATTGTTTCACTAGATAAGACCCTTGTTCCTCAGCTGAGATTGTTTAGAGACTTTTGAAGAGCATTTAAACTGCATTTTAGATGTTCAAATTCGCAGGCACCACAGAAGTCCACAAGATGGAGATAATTCCTGAAATGTTTTTCTCGAAAAACATAATTTCTTTATGACTGAAGAAACAAAAGGCATGAACATCTTGGATGACAACGGAGTTAGTACATTATCTGTAAATTTTTGTTCTGGAAGTGAACTACTCCTTTAAACCTATGAAATTAGTTTTAAAAAGCACATGGCGGCATAGTTTCATCACTTTACAGCGTTGCAATGACCGTCTTTTTACAGTAACTCACCTGTCATAGTTTAATGAGTGGAGTGAGTGAAGATCAGCGTTGCCAGGTTTTCACAACAAAACCAGCCCAATTGCTACTCAAAACTAGCCCAAACTAGCCCAATCGCGTTTTAGAGGTGGGTACCCCATTAAAAATCGCATTCCAGGGGATAAATATCACGTTTTTGGGGTCCCTTTAACCTGCGCACTTGAAAAACAACCCACGGCAACGATGATAAAGTAGCCCAATTCTGCTGGAAAACCGCAGACTTGGCAACACTGGGGAAGATGACATGAAGCGACATTCAGTTAGCTGCCAAGTCTGTGATTTTCCCGTGGAATTGGCCTACTTTAACCATAGGTTGCCTCTGGCTGTTTTTCATGTCCGCGGGTTGACGTGACCCCAATAACATGATATTTAGCCTCTGGAATGCGAATTTTACCAGGGGAACCCAGTCAAAAAAACATGTATTTTACCCCCTAGAATGCCCCCTAGAATTTTTACTGCTGGTCCCCCCACCGAAATGCAGTTGGGCTAGCTGTGAGTAGCAATTGGGCAGGTTTTGTTGTAGAACAAATGAGCGCACATATTCTACATAAAGCACCTAATTCCGGCAAAGTTCGGAGGATTTTGCCCACAAATTAATGAGAGCACACATAATTTTAGCACGCTATCTAATATTTTCACAGTGCTGGACGTGGACAGATTTGCTGGTACGCAAAACAAATACTTTACAGGAATTCCTGAAGCTTATTGCTGTTATACTGGCAGCCAACAACAGCACAGCTTAACCCTGTGTAGATTTTTATATTTAGTTATATTGAAAAAGTTTTTGTTTAATTAATTAAGTCAATCTTTAAGACCGGAGGATAAAAGCATCCAAACAGAAGTTAGAATCCATTATGGCATTGCTAATCGGTTACAAAATGACCTGTATTAAATTTAGGGTTGTTTTTGTTGTGGTTGTTTTCCAAGAAAAGGCATCTTGTTTTTACCTTTACTTTTTGTGTAATGAAGTTATTTAAGAATTTGATTGTTTATGTGACAAATTTTCATTTGCAGATCTCTGCAGATTTTTTTTGCAGAATTTTTGCAGATTATTTACCAATTACCCTTGCAGACAGGGCAAAACGTTTGAACCTCTGATTTAGGACAAAATGCTAAAGTAAATCAGGGTTGCCAGGTCTTCACAACAAAACCTGCCCAATTGCTACTCAAAACTAGCCCAATGGCGTTTCGAGGGGGGTTCCCTGTTAAAAATCGCATTCCAGGGGAATGAAATAAACATTTTTTTTGTCGGGTTCACCTGCTAAATTCATATTTCAGGGCTAAATATGACATTATTGAGGTTGCTTCAACCCGCGGACATCAAAAACAACCTGCGGCAACAAAGTTAAAGTAGCCCAATTCTACGGGAAAACTGCGGACTTGGCAACACTGAAGTAAATGTATTGGCCCATTTAAATTTTTTAACACAAAATATGAGATTAAAAATCACACCCAGTTGGGTCAGTGTTACCTGATTAACTTCTAGGGTTAAAACAGCAAAAAAAAAAAAAAAATTCTAAATGTAAAATCTGGTCAATTCAGTGACATTACAATTACATACAATGTAAGCTATTCCATCAACTTGAGATTTGTGAAAATGCAGTCATTGAATTACATCTCAAAATGAAAATGAAAAGTGACATAACCAGCTTCCTTTGGGAGCAACTTAATTTAAGCGGAAATATTCACTAGAGGGAATTCACTCACAGTCGTCACATAAAGCATACAAACAACAATGTTGTTTCCTCTCTCATCCTCATAATTTTTATTAAACTGGTTTGACGGAGTATGTCAGTCCATTAATTAAGCTGTCACTCAGTGAGACCACAATTAGGATGGATATAACAGATCTCTCAGTTAAGACTGACATTCTGGGTATTGTAATTGAAACAGACATATCCAGCTACTCAAAACAAATTTACATACAGCACAAGCTCCTAAGCATGTTTGATTCTTGTGGGACTTTTACTGCGATGGCAGTAAGATGAAAACGTTTTCTAACTCTGACTGCTTTTTTCACAGCTTTGTAAGCTGACATTGACAGTCTATTTAAACACAAGTTAATTTGTGTTCATAGTGATGCTCACTTTCAATTGAAATTCACTTTACAGTATTAGACCACTCATCCGGGTAACTGAAACCGGCATTATGAGACTAATACTGTTTGTGGTCAAAAACTGATGATATACAGTTAATAATTTCAAGCTAGATTAAATTTCATGTCACATATATATAGACATTATTAGGTGCCTAAGCTTTATCTGTGCATTCATCCCATAAATCCTCTGTGACTCCCAAAAAGTCACTTACCATGAGAATCCGGTTTGATCTCATTTGTGTCATTTCTTTAGAGACTTTAAAGCTGTCGGGGAGACAGTGGGAAATGCTCAACCGTGCAAGATCACATGGTCATCGTCTACCCCAGAGACAAGAGACCAATGAGGGAACGTGTCGCTCATCAGTGACATTTAACTCTCAATAAGGGAATATGACTCTGTTTCAAAGACTTAGATATTGGCCTTCCTGTAGCAGTGTGTATTTTCCCTGCTGCTGGCTACAGTTTTCTCTGGCCGCTTTCATTAATCTTGCTCCGGATGACGTCATCACATTGCTGCTGTCACATTAGAGGAGGCTTTACATCTGGAGTCTCAAAGCAATTGTTGTTGAGAGTCCAGGCTATGACTTCATAACATCTTAAGCACGCTCTAGAGATTTTTCCTGGAGCGTGTAATTGTTTAAACACCTCATGATTAAACACAGGTCACTAAAATGATGTGTGGGCGGATATTTTCCAACTGCGTTGCAAACAATATACACAAAAGATATAGAAGTGAAGACCTAATTAAAGGCATCTTTATTTTCCTTTGCATTTCTCAGAAGAATGAAAACCATACAGGTTTAAAATGACATGAGGTGAGTATATAATGAGAGAACATTCATTTTTAGCTGAACTAGCAGATGAATATTTTTAGTTTTTGAACAACCTACTGTCTCAATGTGTTATCTTTCTACAGGCTTCATTAAATTTGACACTTGTGGCTTTTAATCCGTGTCTTTTAGTAGTTAGCCATCAACATATCATAGTGTATTCATAAAAGATGTTAAAACAAATTAAAAATATTGATGATGATTCTTTTTTCTGAGGCACTTACAAATCTTTTCTTGAACATGAGTTTCCTTTCCTTCATAGTTTTGCTATACTGTAATGTAAAAAAGCCTATTGAATTGGATAAAAATGTGATTCCAACGTGATTCCATCTACCTTTTTTTGGGGTGCTCTTTCTGGTCTGCATAGAAATCCATGTTAAAATGAGGTAACTGACTAATTAAAATGAAACTTTTTCATATAACTACTTATAAAAAAGTGCACAGGGTTAAGCTGTGCTGTTGTTGGCTGCCATGACAAAAGAAAACGAGCATGGCCTCCACCATTTAAGTTAAAATACTGTGTGTAAAATAAGAAAATGATGTGTTAAAATAACGTGTGCTCTTATCTTTTTGTGGACAGAATCCCATGAACTTCGCCCCGATCGGGAGCTGTATGTACAGTGCCTTGCAAAAGTATTCATCCCTTATTTATTTTTTCACATTTTGTTACGCTGCAGCCTTATATTAAACTGCTTTAAAATTTTTTCCACATCAATTTACACTCCATACACCATAATGACAAAGCGAAAACAGATTTGTGACAACTTTACAAATTTATTCAAAATAAAACACTGAAATAAGTACATTGCATAAGTATTCATACCCTTAACTCAGTACTTAGTTAAAGCACCTTTACAGCCTCAAGTCTTTTTGGGTATGATGCGACAAGCTTTGCACATCTGCATTTGGCAATTATCTGCAATTCTTTGCCTCATCTCTTCACCTCCTAAGCTCTGTCAGCATGGATCGGGGCTGGCAGACATTTTCAGGTTTATACAGAAATATTTGATTGCGTTCAAGCACTCAAGAACATTCACAGAGTTGTCTATAAGCCACTCTTGCTGTGTGCTTAGGTTCATTGTCATGTTGGAAGGTGAACCTTCTGCCCAGTCTGAGGTTCTGAATGCTCTGGACTGAGTTTTCATTAAGGCTATCTATATTTTATATTCTATATTCTATATTTTGTGCTTTGTCATTATGGTGTATGGAGTGTAGACTGATATGGGGAAAAAGTAATTTAAAGCAGTTTAACATAAGGCTGCAACATAAAACGTGAAAAAATGAAGGGTGTGAATACTTTTGCCGCTTGATGCCACCTTCACACTCATTAAACTATGACAGGTAAGTTACAATGGTCATTGCGACTCTGTAAAATGACTAACAACGGCGTCATGTGCTTTTAAGAAAGATCATTTGCAAGATCTCTGTTAAAGATCACTTGATAAGCAAAGCATCTGCTGTGTCCAAACATCTGACAGACATCTGCAAGTTACATACATTTTACATACATTCTAAATCATAAACACCTTAAAGACATATAATAGACATCTATTTGACATATGATAGGAAATGTCCTATAGATGTATTGCAAATGAGCAAACACTCATGTGTGCTATCAGGGTAGAAACACCAGAGACTGGAAATGTAAAGCATCGTTCCAGTCAGGCGAGACTTTCGCATTCAGGAAAAAGGTGGATAGAAGAAAAATTATGATTGAATAACAAATACACTGTAGGAAAGCACTTGTCAAGACATTGCATGAGGTCTTTCACTTGAGAATAACCACCAACAACAGCACGTTTATTTTCCAATGGCTTACTGTTGCTGTTCAAAGGGATTTCATAACAGTGACTGTTGCCACCTTCCTTTATATGTCAATCCATTCCATGAAATGAAACATCTTGTAATTGATGTCACAAAATTCTTTGAACCTCCCTACATATCTTTATATATATATATATATATATCTCGCCTACAGCTCGCCTGTTTCATATAGAACAGACTGACACAAATGCCCACACAAATGCAGCTCTGACTGCCTGTGTCATGCAGCATTGCTTCGCTTTACCTGCCTTTGCCCCTGATTTATTCTAGTCATGGATCTGATTTTCCATCGGTCTGTCACAGCTGTGCTTTTACAAGAGTAATGAAAAGAGTTTTTTCCTCGTACGATAAACAAAGCAAATGCAGGAAAACATATTTAACGTTTAATTGTGTGACACATTTTAATTCAGCTGGCTTGGTAGTTGATTTCCTGCTTGAGTAATTTTTTCTGATGTTATTGGAAATATTTTTTTTTCTCTGTTAACGTAATAGCTTTCCAACTTCAATATGCCTCAGATGTCAGTCAGCATTATGTGATACTGTATAAGTGGAGACATTTTTCAAAATGTGTTCATTTGGGATGACATGGGGTGAGTAAATGATGACAAAACTTTCATTTTTTGCTGAGTTGTTTGTTTTGTCAATGAATTGAGGCATAAAAATGAAGATATTATTTCAGTTATGGACACATGGGAAATTATATTTCTGTTGTTCAGGAGTTCAAAGCTGTTCTGTGTCTAAAAACATAAACCTGTCAGCTGTGTTTACCTCTCCGTCTATTACATGTTGGCCACCACCTCTCCATTTGTACATCTAAAGCTGTTGTGTTGCATCCCAGACTGTTTTTCTCTTCACATATCTCTCTCATTCATACTTTCATTCACTCTAGCTGGCATCAGAGACTGCTTTAATTTCAGCCTCATTTAGCAGAACAAAACATTAACTCTACGGTTCAGACTGAAAGCTACAATTTCGCTCTCACTCTTTCCATCCTCTTGCCCTTCTTCTCTTCTCTTCGCTGTCCTCATTTTCCCTGTTGTCTGAAGTTAATACTCCCACTCTTGTTCCGTCTTCCTCCCACACGTCTCAGTGCTTTATCCATTGAAAGAGAGCCTGGAGCTTCGGCTAGCAAGCCCCGCGCCCCTGCTGTTGTGCGCAGCATCGCCACGGTCGATGATTTCTAAAACCTCCAATCTATCCAGCGTTTCTCATTAGAGCTGACAACTCTGCTCGCTGAAACCACCTGCTAGACCGAAGCACAAGGGCTAAATGCAATTTGTCACCACAGATCTCACTACCCACTGATTTAATCGCCCTCTAATTGGGGCTTTTATCCAAGTCGTAATTTATGAGAACAATTAAACCAGAGGAGGGTTCAGTTGTGAAGACTGACAACCCCTTTTTTGGGGGTTTTCATTTTTTTACTTCAGTGCTTTCACACACCCCGAGTCATTCTAAACCCTGGGAAAAAGGATCTTAATCATGAATTTCTGACTTTATATCTTGCACATCTGACTTATTTTCTAAGAATAGGGATAGTTCACCCAAAAATCAAAATTCTGTCATTTATTACTCAACCTCATGTCTTACGTAAGATATCATTCATCTTCGGAACACAATTTAAGATATTTTTCCACCACCCTGGTGAAATTTTCAGGTATTCTGCATTTTTTTTCTAAAAAAACTACTTTTGCAAACTAGTCCTAGGATTTTGCCCGATCGGAACCAAACAAGTTTGTCCTATTGACATGAAAACTGGTACACACGGTCTTGGTCCAAAGTCCTGCTAAGATCTATAAGGACATTTGCGTATCTCAAAAAACATGGCTGCCATAGGCCGATGAACTTTGAGCACCTATTAGACAAGGTTCACAGAGGCCGATATTACTCAACCTCATGTCGTTCTAAACACATAAGACCATCATTCATCTTCAGAACACAATTTAAGATATTTTTGATGAAATCCGATGATGTCACATGGACTATTTTAAAAATGTCCTTACTGCCTTTCTGGGCTTCGAACGTGGTAGTTGTGCTGCAGTCTATGCAGAGTCAGAAAGCTCTCGGATTGAATCAGAAATATCTTAATTTGTGTTTCAAAGAAGAACTAAGGTCTTATGGCTTTGGAACGACATGAGGTTGAGTAATTAATGACAGAATTTTCATTTTTGGGAGAACTAACCCTTTAATTGCAGTGTAGAAATCTTTTAAAATTTAATTGGTTTCAACCTAGAGTACATCAAGGCAAACGTTCAGAAGTTCCAAGCATAAAGATGTACACACACTCACAAGCACCAATCTAAATGCATAACCACGGATAAACTGATCTTTTAGCAAAAGTCATTTATAAAAGTTAAACACCATTGCGACTATGAAATAAGTGTCAGTGATTCCTGCACCAATAAATACATGATCCTTGAGTTTCATCAGGTGTGTGAAAACTTGATGGACAAGATGATTCTGGCAGACAATGAGATTCAGTGTCCCCCCACAGTGCGCTGACACTCTCAACCTTTTTGAGTTTCCTTTCAGCGATTTTTTTCAACGCTGGCCTAAAAGGAATCTTTTTTACCTGCAATAAAAATGTCAGGTGTTAAAGGCTTCCAGTAAAAACCTGACATTTCTTGGAATAAATGGATTCGTGACCTGGGTATTAAGATGTGAGGACGGTCTCGACAGAGAGAGAGAGCACCAGGGCATTTTAACGCACAGGCTGATGTAAGTGTTCATATCTGCACCCAAGAGTGACGGCATTTGCTATCATTATTAAACCCATTGCTAAATATTTATTTTCAATACATTTTTAATTCATTCAGATTCAAAATTGCCAAAATATGCCCACAAATGTCTAAATATGGTACATATGCCCAGTTTTAACATTTTTCTCCATTATTTGATTAATTACTGGTGCCATAATCAGTAGAAAATGTACACAATTGTTAATAGTCTGCATTCTTAATCTCATTGTGTGAATTCATCAATGTCTGTTTTATTAGCGAAACCCTATTGTAATTGTTAGACTGGCCAAGGATCAGCAATCTCCACGAATAACTGATCAGGCAGAAAAAGCTGTAAGTCGTAGAGACTTGAAACTTGGAGGGGTGGTAGTATTCCCACCATCTACAACATCACCAAGGCTCACCCCATTCGGCCTGACGGAAGTTATTCAGTGCTCATAACTCCTAAACGATTCGTTGCAGGCTCAAGTGTGTTAGAATCGTTGGAATCCTTGGTTGACGCTGGACAAAACGCATGACTCAGATTCGTCTGTCACTTTGGCAAAAATTTTGGGTATTTCGGATTTTTTGAAAAACCTACTTTTGCGAACTAGTCCTAGGTATCAATAATTAACTTCTTTAGGGTCTTAATGAAAAGTCTATAATATACTTTGTTTAAAAATTCTCAATGGTTATGTAAAACAACACCCTTTTTACCTTGTCATAATGAGTTCTGCAAAAATCATCCCATTCTGAGGGATTGTTCCTTTAAATGCAAATGAACTCTGCTTGCCCCGCCCCTTTCTTCTCTCTGCTGCTCTGAGAGATTGTTTACTTCAGCTGCGTTTAGTGCGTTTAGCTGTTAAACTTGCTAACTAGAACGTTAAAGGTAATTGCTGAGATTCAGGAAAAAACCTTATACTCACTTCTGCTGTAGGTGAAGCTGGATCACGAATGATTTGCACGAACGTAGACGCATTTATGTAGATTGGGAGGCGCATTCCCTTCACAAACAAATGTAATCCTCAGCGGCTATAATCTTCAGTGGCTCAGATGTCGAGAGTAAATGACGACCACTATGTTCATTATTACATCCAGCAATACAACACCTCAATTGCTCAATCGGAGATATTCTTGTCTAACTTACATCCCTGCTCCGGCATCGGAACAATGGAGGTCTGACTGTTACAGCTGACAGGTCTGAGGTAAGTCGCTTATGTCAATCAACTATCGTGGGCGTGGCCTCTGTCGGTGTGACGGCACACCGACAGGCATCTGAGAATAGCTCGATTTGAAAAAGGGGATATTATTTTTACAGATTAATTAAAATCACTGCATGGATTTTTATCATTATAGGGTAGATTTGTACATACACTGGCAACACACATTAATGTTCAAACAACATGAAAAAGTGAAGTTTGCATCCGATGACCCCTTTAAGTCCACCAAAGTTAATCTACTCTCCTGCCTGATTTGTTTGTCGGACATAATGGCGGATTTGACGTTATGATTGGTCAGATCGCCTGTCAATTAAGCTCTTTGCGAACAGTCAATTATCAAAAAAACCTTGAACTTTCGACCCTCCATCACAAAGGGATGCCAAAACGTTTGAAAAGGGGCAAACGTTTTGCCATTTTGGCACATTTTGGCATTTCACGAACGACATGAAAACCGGTACATGCAGTCTTAGTCCAAAGTGCCACAAGGGTCTATAAAGACATTTGCTTATATCAAAAAACATGGCTGCCATAGGCCGGTGAACATTGAGCACCTGTTAGATCGGATTGAAACTCATCTGGCCTGTTTGACTCACAGCCCTAAAGGTCTGTGAAAGAAATCAGCCACTGGGGGGTGGGGGGTTTGTGGCATATTGCATTCTTCAAGGGCGTAACCTATTATATATTGCACAGTTTTTCACACATACACATTTGCCTCTAGAACCACTGTTGTCAATCAAATCTTTTGTTAAACGATTGAGAAAATGAAAAAAAAAAAAAAAAAAACTACTTTTGTGAACTAGTCCTAGTTTTTCTGGATTCTCTAGGTCAATAATTATTAAAAGAATTTTGAAATTTACCCTTTGTAAATCTATAACAGGATCATTTAGAAAAGAGGCCTGGATATACCCAAAAGCCTATAAAGCATAAATGAAAACTCAAAACCTGCTGAGCACATGCGACAGGTGATTCTAAACAAGCATGCAAAGTATTATAGAGATTGGACCACAGCTGCCGCTATAACAGTCATAAACGTGCTTTAATGGTGCTTGAACCCTGGTAATCGCTGTCACATATCATGTGAGGAATGGGCAAATGAAGACAAAGGTTAAAGATAAAGTTTTTATTATAATCCACAGCAGGAGGGTAGAAACATGCATACATTGACGAGACCACACAACAAACACTGAACTGAATGCAACTTATAAAGACAGGTAATTATGATGAACTTAATTAAGACACAGGTGATACAAGCTTAACTAATGATGATTAATATATATTTATATTTATTATTATTATTATTATTATTATTATTATTATGACCTGTTATATTTATATTACAATATAGTATTTAATTTATTTATTTAATTATTTTTTCCTGGTTCTTCTCTTTCCGATCTTCTGGTAAAATCTTTGGTCTTCTTTCCATCTCTATTATTTCATATTCATTCTCACATTTATTTTCCATCATCTTCTGTTATAGCTGCAGTTCAAATAAATGGATGTTTAAAACCTCATTATACCAAATTAGTTGTCTCTTTGACTTACGTCTTCAGTGCATTTGTAAACTGTAAATCATATTTTTCTGCAAGCTTGACCTGAAGAATAAACTGATGTTGGAAACCTACAACCCGTGAGGTATTTGTATGTAGGAAAAAATTGTCTAAGAAATTTGTACCTTATCTACCCCTGAATGGTGCATATTTGTAAAAAAAAAAAATCACTCTCACGTCTTATCAAAAGTTGATTTATTGCCACACTATGCTTTTTCAGTGCTTTTTATTGTACCATTTGATCTTGAGTTATGTAGTCAATTAAGCTTCAGAGCTTTTCGTTTTCAGTTTTGAACCTGAAAAGCTACTAATGCCATTCAAAGTCTTTTTGAAGTTCTTTCAACATTTAAACATAATTTCTGTCACAATGAAGGCTGTACAAATCTTCTTTGAAGCCCTGGTGCTGTCATAATACTGTCATAATTTATAATAACAAACCGGGTTGTTTCTCTTTTGACTGGGAGACAGAAAGAATTTATTAGTGGCTTCACTCAGCTAATTTATGCATAACTTAAAAGTGTCTGTCTACATTTTGAATACGCTAATTAAAATCACACTACACTTCAAAAAATACAACCCAGTGCTGGGTAAAATATGAACAAACCCAGCAATTGGGTTGTTCTGGGTTAAATGTTTAACTCAACCTTCTGGGTAGTTTTATTTAACTCGACTATTGCTTAAGAATTACTATATTTGTTGTTTAAAATGAACCCAAAATAGGTTGGAAATTAACATTTATTAATATGTTCAATAAATGATAAGTTGAGTTACTAAGTTGAATAAATAATAAGTAAAAAATAAATATTTTTTAAATGACTGAATAATAAATGTTCACGTTTTGATTATTGAGGATGCCACTAGCAATTATGTGGCCGTTTTTTTTTTTTGTTTTTTTTTTGATTATTTACAACCTATTTCAGGTTCATTTTAAGCCAGCCATATAAGTAATAGTTAAACAATAGTTGAGTTAAAAAAAATATCCAGAAGGTTGAGTTAAACATTTAATCCAGTGGCTGGGTTCTGGGTAGTTTATTTAACTCAACTATTTCTTAAGAATTACTATATTTCTTGTTTAAAATGAACCCAAAATAGGTTGGAAATGTTCAATAAATGAACATTTATTAACCCTTTAACTGTCACTCCCATTTTTTGAACACAGACATAAAAATGGACTATCCAGACTTAAATTTTCAAAAATTCATGAATGAAAACATTTTGTAATATGATTTTGATGTACATTTTCCATGGTAATGCAATGTCTGATTTTAAAGTGCCTTTCAAATAATTAATTTTGAGATTGTAAGTTTTGAACTGTTATATAATTTCTTATGATTTCTAAAGCGCGATAGGGAAAAAGGCAACGAAGAAAGGTTTTTGTGACAAAGGTCAGAACTCCTGTTATGATGTTGATTTTTAAGTTGCACTCTTGACATATATTAATCTATTACTTTACCTACACAATTTGTAACACAAAAATATGGTAAAATATCTATTTAGGAATTTTAGACCTTTCCAATGATGTATAGTTTGTTATGATTAGATTAGGATTTATTTGTAATATGGTGAGGTAAACTTAAAATTTTAAATGGCTTATTAATAAATGTTCACCTTTTGATTATCGCTGATGCCACTAGTAATTATGTGTTCTTTTTTTGTTATTATTATTATTTCCAAACTATTTCGGGTTTCATTTTAAGCCAGCCATATAGTAATTTTTTAAACAATAGTTGAGTTAAAAAAATACCCAGAAGGTTGAGTTAAAGGTTAAATGTTTAACTCAGCCTTCTGGATAGTTTTATTTAACTTGACTATTGCTTAAGAATTACTAGATTTGTTGTTTAAAATGAACCCAAAATAGGTTGGAAATTAACATTGATTAATACGTTCAATAAATTAACATTTTGTTAATAAGTTGAATAAATAATAATTAAATAATAAACATTTTTAAATGACTTATTAATAAATGTTCACCTTTTGATTATTGCTGATGCCACTAGTAATTGTCGTTGTCAATGTTTTTAATTTACAACCTATTTCGGGTTCATTTTAAGCCAGCCATTTAGTAATTTTTAGACAATAGTGTAATTAAAAAAAATTCCCAAAAGGTTGGGTTAATCATTTAACCCAACCGTTGAGTCAAAACAATCCAGTCGCTGGGTTTGCCCATATTTAACCCAGTGCTTCTGTATGTGGCAAAACATGAAACAGGAAATTGTATTTGTCACATTAAACAAAGACTGTGCCATTTCACTCACTTTCATAACAGAAGATATTTTGAAGAATGTTTCAACTTCCATTCCATATAATGAAAGTCAGTGGGGTCCAATGACATGATGATAATGAAATGATGACAAAATGTTCATTTTGTGGTGAACTGCCCCTTTAAAGTCAGTATCAGCTGCATTTCAAAAACAAATGATAAATAAAGACCAAAAAGAAATTGAAGTTAACAGAAAATACTATTTCAGTTGTAATTATTTGTGACACTGACTAGCAATTCCTGAGTGAAAATTGTTTTAAAGTAAATCCTACACCATTTTTTTTCAAGTGTTTACTTGTAATAATTTTAATTTTAATAAAATAATTTTTGTAATGTTATTACCTCAAAGCTAGCATTATAGCTCATCTTATTCCAGTTTAATATTGAATTAAGTCAATCAGTTCCAGATGAGTGGAAAACTGAAAAGGGGTCAAAAGGAGGTCAACATAGTGCACGATAACAGCCATGTCATTGATTTGATCATGATTATGGCTCAGTACGAAGGGTCAATTTTAGACTGGGTTGACTAAGTTTGTAAGCCATGAGGCTTTTATAGGAAACTCGCTGCCCCTTTTTAGGTTTAGTCAATGTAAAGGAACACCCTCCCCACTAATAACTGCTCTCAAATCAATGCTGTCCTTAACAACAGAGCAACAAAATGAACAAAGCACCGTCTCAACATGTTCTGATAGATCTAACTGGCATCTCTGAGCTCAGATCTATGGGTAATCCATACGGATGTGTGTAGGTGGTAGAATTAAACGACACAGTGAAGAAAGACTTGAACGCTTGCTTTCCTGCAGTCTTGTTAGTGCTGTTGAATCATTATGTTTTTCACAAGCACAAGCTCTTGTTTCTCCTTCAAGCTAAAATTCAGCTGCTTTTCAGTGGGTAGTAAAATGACTCAACTGTCTGCTCACCAAATGTATTTAACTATAACTAAGTTTGATATAACATTGTGAATGAACATTGCAGTGGCAGTGCCAGATTTCATCGGTGCAATGCAGTGCTCTTGAAAAAAAACAACAGGAGCAGCACAGCAAAAATGTGATGAAGGGATGTGAGAATACACTGATATTCATATCCTCTTATTCTCAAAAGCCTGCGACTGACATTTATAAATGCCTCTATCCTTTGAGAGATGTAAAGATGTTAAATGAGTAATGAATATTGTTTATTTTCACTCAGTATTTATAAAGTGCTTTTTAACAACCGCAGTATCAACACATTTAACACTTGCCCTCTTTTACAGAGCAGTTTTCATCAAAGCAAACTATTGATATCATTTCTTACAAATGCCTTTTTTTCCTATTGCAAAAATGATGTGGAATTATCTTGGAATTGTATGCTGTCTGTAAAATGTCTGATTCTTTTTCAGCTGACAGACATTTTGACAATCTGATTAACTACTGTATACACAAAGTTGAATTAGATGAAGTGAAAAGCCTTGAAATTGCTATTAGAGCTCTGATGAATCATATTTAATTAGTGTATGAATAGCTTTTATAGGCCTATTTTAAGGACAGTCAAGAACACTGAACTGTATGACATGAAAATAAGCTATTCTTTCCAATAGCAGACTAGAAACTTGAAGAATCTTGATGTAAAATCCAATGTGTCAATCAAAATCCAAGATGAATTAAATTGTACTTTGGAAAAATAAGATATTGTTTTGAATAGCAGGCTGAAAACTGAATACCTTGATTAATCTGGATGCAGCAAAAATTCATCCAGAGATGAAATGCGCAATTCAGATTGTTCAGATACTGTAGGTGTCTAATAAATTACTTCATAATTGTTTTTGCTCATTTTTTCACAATACGAAACAATAGGCATTTAAATATAATGGCCCCCAACACCACACTAGATTCAGTAATCCAGCTCTTGAGGAAAGAAGCACTGAACACAATGTGCAAATTACGGTTCTCATTAAAGTCTTAGGATCCTTATAATCATTTTAATTGCCCTGAGTGATGAGTCAACACAGACTGGAAACCCTATGACAGAAATCAGAACCTTAACATTTATGTAGCCGATTACTTATAACGAACTTGTTTTTAACAGGGCAGACACAGATTTTGGCATTTTGATCACATTTTTTCAATACTGAGCTGCAGGACACTTCATTCCTTCCCTTAAATAGATTCCCAAAGTTAAATACTAAGGTCAAAATGTTTTTAGGAATGTCCTTTGTTTTACCATTAAGTAAACTATATCTGTTTTCATATCATAATCTTTTTCCAACATGCCCTAGCTTGCAAACAGTACATTTTTACAATAATTCTCTCACAATGATGGAGGCATGCTTATATAATATTATTCAAGTTCATGCCTCACTGGGAAAACAAGGACATTGAAAGGTGAGTGTTTTCCCCTTTTGCTAGCGTAAACTGACGTTTAAATATTAAACATTATGTTTGGCAAGACGTTCCTGTTTAAAGAGTAGAAAAAAGTGTGTGGGTTGGTTTCTCTTGAGATTACTTTAGAATTCTATGTGGGCTGCTTTCATGTCCAAACTATACAGCCAATGCAAGCTTTTACTCTCCTGTGAAAGGTTTTCTTACTACGGAGTCAACAGCTGAAGCAATTCTCACGTATATATTTGTTTAATCGCAAATAGCACGTAAGCTATCAGACTGAGGTATTTTAGACACAAGGTTATTTAGATGAACACCTACTCCTCAACACTTGAAACCATCAGTTCCCTTCAGATCAGTAGGTACAGATTAACCACATTCACCTCTTTGCCATCTTTGAAGAAACTATATGATTGCATGAATGCCTCTCAAATAGCATTAGCCGTATAAACAATATGTTGCCTTTATGATACTTCCGCACCATAATAAAGGGTTTGCACTTATGTCAAAATTTGGTCAGTCACCCGGATGCGTGGCCATATTGGCGATATTTGGATGTCAACAGTAGCATGGATTGCACGGTTAATGTACTACTACTAAATCATGTAGAGAAGGACTTAGTAAGCAGGAAAGGACACAATATTTTGACAAACTAAAGTTAATAGAGTGTTTTCACAATGCGTCATAAATCAGCCATATTGGTGGCACAGAACGTAAACAATGCCACTGAACCGTACGAAACTTGCATATTTTGCTGATTACTGCTGCTGAAAATGGTCAATTATTGTCATGTTTTGGGCTGTACTAACTGGTCAGACTGGGAAAAACATCTGGAATATTATACTGCCAAAAATGCTAACAAATCAAGGAGAAGAATGCAAAAAACTGTCTGAGGAACAAAATGCATTTGTGGTTGGCCAAACTGAACCAGGATTTTCAGGACAAGAATCTTGACAACATTTGTGTTTATTCTTATAATTTCCAGTCAGGTAGGTGAAATATCCCAGATAGCACACGTACGTCTGCAAGACGTAAAAAGACTGTTAAAGATCACTTGATCTGGAAAACATCTGCTGTGTACAAACGTCTGTAAGATGTCAGTTTTACATACATTCTAAATCATAAACATCTTAAAGACATCTAATAGATGTCTATTTGACATCTAATACAGTAGGTTACGTCTTATAGACGTATTGCAGATAAGCAAACAATCTAAAAAATACATCTTCCAGATGTAAATCCAGACGTCAAATAGATGTCTCCATGATGTACGGATCAGGGATTAGGCTAAAATCTTAATTAATAGTGCTCGTACATATCTTTACCACCTATTAACTTTAGTTCGTCAAAATATTGCGCTCTTTCCTGCTTACTAAGTTCTTCTCTATATGATTTAGCAGCTTCTAAACACTTTTTCGGTGGTTTAGACAACATAAATCAGCAGAACAATGCATTCAGTAGTACATTAACCGTGCTGTTGTTTACATCCGAGTATTGTCATTATGGCCGTGCATCTGAGTAAATGACCAAATCGTGACTTAAATGTAAACCCTCTATAGGTAGTAAAGATATGTATGAGCAGTATTAATTATGATATTAGCCTAATATTTCACCTACCTGACTGGAAATGATAAGAACAAACATGAATGTTGTCAAGATTCTTGTTCTGGAAATCCTGGTTTAGTTTGGCCAACCACAAACACCTTTTGTTCCTCAGACAGTTTTTAGCACTCTTCTCCTTGATTTGTTATTACTTTTGGCAGTCTGTAGTACTCCAAATGTTTTTCCCGGGCTGACCAATTAGTACAGGCCAAAACATGACAATAATTGACCATTTTCAGCAGTAATAATCAGCAAAATATGTAAGCTTCATTTGGTTCAGTGGCATTGTTTACATTCATTGGCCCCAATATGGCCAAATGATGACACGTCGTGAAAACACTCTATAGGTATAATATCTACACCATTTTACAAAGGTAAGCAGTACTGCAACCACTGTTGACAATGAAATAGACATATCCCCCCCTAAATGTTGTGATAGCTGGTTGACCAGTGTGTTTTAAATTAATCCTTAAACAGGCTATTTGTTTCCCTTCAGTCAACCTTGTTTGAAAGTCAACACTATTTTACAATCTTCTTTCAGCTCTGAAAATCTTTACAAATCCTTTTCTCAAACTTTAAAGACATATAGAGATATTTCAGAAACATGCTATGATTGTGTTTAGCCACTCTCTTTCAGCATTAGACTCTTCATTCATTCGTATTTCTGTGAGTAATCTGCCTGTCACGTGTACACGGGCGCTCTGTGTATTACGGTAGACAAAACTGCGCTCATATTGTGTATGTGTGACATTACGGTAAATTTATAGATCCGTCGGAGTCTTGGTTGTTTGCAAACCCAAAGAGCACTGCAATGTAAATTTATCAAGAGAATAATCGGACAGGATACCGAAAATAGCGCAGCAGAGACGCAGAAAGCCTCAGAAGCTTCTTTCAACTACACTGGTGAGAAAGATATTAATTTTGGGATTCTTATTAGAGATTAAATATTTTTGTGCGGTCGCTACACCTATCCATCTCACATAGTTATACACAGAAGTGCTTGCTACTCTAATTTGACTTAAAAAAGAACAAATGTAGTAACGGTACGCGGTGTTGGAGGAATGGTAAAGAGTGCGCTTTTCCGCTTTTGGAAGTTCATTTTAATTCACTCTTAAACAGACCACGCTTGATACTGCTCAACATGTGTTTTATAAACTATATGGAGCACACAAACAGCAGCTTTGAGGCAACTTAACGTTACTGTTCTACAAAACGGACACTGGCTTGACAGTTATGAACGTTTGTTTAGGAAGAATCTTTTTTGAAACGTAAGATTGGATTGGTAAGACTTGTGTTATGCAATATCCCATCGAGTGGCTTGAATCACATTTGTAACGTTAATAATTGTCATTGTTAAACAACCGGTGCGCTTCGCGCCGCTCTTGAGGTCGGTGAGAAAGATTCCCTCACATTACAGTTTGTAAGTCCGCATAGTTTTGGCTATCTGTCGTTTGTCTTAAGTCTGCGAAATATGTCTTTTTCACGCTGAAAAGGTGATTTTAAAAGTAACTGTTAAATATTTGAAAGATTTTAGGAAGTAGCTGCCATCTCAAACTAAATGGGGAAAAAACTGTTGGGATAGGCGATAGCGTAAGCTAAGCCTTTCTACAAATAATCAGTTTTTAGTAATAGTCATGATGACAGGGTTGACAATGTAAGTTAAAATCCTTGAATTTGATATATTTGCTATGTATAAAGTTTCATTCATTTAATAAGGCACCGTTTTATAAGTGTTCTTAAATAAAAAATTATATATACACTACCAGTCAAAAGTTTTTGAACAGTAAGATTTTTAATGTTTTTTGTACATTTATTTTCTGCTCACCAAGCCTGCATTTATTTGATCCAAAATACAGCAAAAGCAGCAATATTGTAATTTTTTTGTACTATTTAAAATAACTGCTTTCTATTTGAATATATTTTAAAATGTAATTCATTCCTGTGATCGAATCCACATTTTCAGCATCATTACTCCTGTCAGTGTCACATGATCCTTCAGAAATCATTCGAAAAAATTTACTGTTCAAAAAACATTTTTTTTTAAGTTATTATTATTAATATTTAAAACAGCTGAGTACATTTTTATTCAGGATTAATTAATAGAAACTAGTACTTAATACTTTTATTTGACAAGGATGCTTTAAATGGATCAAAAGTGATGATAAAGGCATTTATAATGTTACAAAAAATTCTATTTCAGATAAATACTGTTCTTCTGAACTTTCTGTTAATCAAAGAAACCTGAAAAAAAAATCTACTCAGCTGTTTTTAACATAGTAATAATAATAAATGTTTTTTGAGCAGCAAATCTGAATATTAAAATGATTCCTGAAGGATCATGTGATTGGAGTAATGATGCTAAAAATTCAGCTTTGAAATCACAGGAATAAATGACATTTTAAAATGTTTTCAGATAGAAAACGGTTATTTTAAATAATAAAAATATTTCAGAATTTAACTGTTTTTGTGTTTGTGTATTACCAACCTTGCTAATAAAGTTGAAAACAGCAGTAGAAAAAAAGGCAAAAGTTACTGAGTTGTTGTTGATATGTGACAAAAAATGGCTGTAAGAACACACAAATATGATCGTCACAAAGTGGCTCCATTTTTGTGGATTGACATGGATATTGAAGTGTTTAATTTTGAGTTCTGCCCTTTCTTTTCTTTTCTTCTTTTTTTCCCCCCATTTTTAACAGCATGTGCATACTTTAATGCTCGGATTTTAATATCTATGATTACTGGGCAACAATACAGAAAAATAATAATGATATGTGAACAGTCTAGACGTGTTTTTAAATCAGCATGGCGTTTGGAAGTCTGTAGCACTGAAATGTTTGCTCTCTGAAATGTTTTTAAACCACAGTCTTTTCATAAACAGATTTCAGGTGAAGCATGAGCTGAATTTTAAATTATAATAATATTAAAAAGCCTCTGCGTACTTATCTCAATGGAAGAAGCTTTTAGATACAGTATATGTGACGACAAAAACAATAAATGATTTCCTCCTCTCAAGCTACCAGCATTTGAGCTTTGTTGTGGTTTCAGGCATTTACTATCAGTAGTCTTGCTGTACTCATATTCTTGGCATTGTAAAGGAATTCTTGGAAAGCTTTCCTCCCTGTCTGATGTGTTACTTGTGCTGTTTAAGGTCAGAGAATTGTTGCTCACAGGCTTAATGAAACAAAGACAGGTGCAAGGAAATGTTTTGGTAATGATCTAGCTGTTTTATAGCCTTATTTCCTGTCATCTTCACACCTTTGTAAGTGTCCACTGTTCTTTCTTACCATTTGTTTTTGTGTGGTTTGTCACGTAACAGCTCAACTCAAATAACCACCGTGGTCTCCCAGCCTGAGGTGATTCTTCGAGCAGCTGGTGCGAATGGTGAGGCCTGCCTCACAAGTTTTACGAGAAGAACCACGCTGCAGCGATCCAAAGTCCAAAGCGCTTTTTGAGCTGGTGCCATTTTTGATAATCAAAGCATAAAGCAGCGCATGTGTTTTCCTGATCTTCGTTCTGGAGACAGGTGTGGGCGGTGAATGTGTGGGAATTTATTACTCGAAGGAGGAGGAAACTGTGTCCCGTTCTTCCTGATTCTGTTACCATGGTAACATAAGCTATGCATTTTATATGAAGTGCAGATACTGACCACTTGCTTTCTTTGAAATAGGGGGCTTGAAAGGGCATGGTAATGTAAATGTTAACCCAAATCATACAGGACCGGAATCTCCTTTTCAGATGTCTCATGAGATAAATATGAAAGAAAACACATTTTTCTTGTGTGCAAATCTTAGTCTATGAATGATTACAGTGAGTTGCATGAAATATCTTCGTAATAGATGACATTTCTGGGTGGCAGTGCTGTGAAGTGAACTGTAAAAAGAGTATCATTATCTATTAGGCCACTTGGAGCTTTTATCTGCTTTCATTCGTTGAGGCTGGGAAGTTCTCCTCAATATGATCATTTTGTTTTTCTATCATATCGATAGTTGTGCTGATGATGATTTAATGTCACTGCAAAGAGGCGAACCGCTCTGATGCTAGTTTCGCGAGAGCGCAGCACTCTGGGTAAGACAAGCAGATGGTGACCTGCTTTCTGTCCTGTCTTATTCTATCACTGGGTTGATTTATCAAGCACTGTTGTGTGAAACTGTGACGGCACCATATTTTCAGATGCTCAGATTGAAGAATCTTCAATGGCTGTATCCCGTGATTCACTGATGATGGAGAGTTTGGTAGAAGATGCTGCAGTGAAAAAGATGAATTATTAGCGATGTAAATAGTGTTTGGGTTGTGTGTTTGTTTCTGTATTTCATATTTATGTATCATCTCAGGGCTGCAGAGTTTAAAGGGATAGTTCTCCCAAAAATTCATTAATTACTAACCCTCACGTCGTTTCAGACCCGTAAGACCTTTGTTCATCTTCGGAACACAAATTAAGATATTTTTGATGAAATCCAAGAGCTTTCTGACCTTGCATAGACAGCAACGCAACTGACACGTGCAAGGCCTAGAAAAGTAGTAAAGGACGTTGTTGAAAAAGTCCATGTCGCATCAGTGGTTTGACTTCTGTTATATGAAGCTACGAGAATAGAATTGTGGAACGAAGTTGTTATTTTTGTTTTCTTTGTGCACAAAAAGTCCCCTCGTAGCTTCATGAAATCAGTTTTATTTTTTCCCAAATTCCGCTTTTTTCCATTTAAATTTTTATGAATTTGTTTTTTCCCCCCATTTTAATGTTTCTGGACTCCTTTTCAATGACTGAATGACATTTTATTAATCAAAAACCATGTCTAATTAATTAAAATCATGAAACACACAATTTAACATCAATTTCTAAAAGTTTACCAAAAATGACATGTTTACAGCTCACTGAAATGTTTATTTTTTCTCACCTTGTGTTTTATTGTTATTGTTTTAGAATGTCTTATTATTTTAATGCATAAAAACAATGTTTATTTATTCTTCCGATAGTTTTTTTTTTTGCTACTCAGAAATTCTCTGGTTTCTGAGTTTCTGGTTATCAAATGAAGGCATAAAACATTGATTTAATTTACCTTTTAATTAATGAAAATTAAACATTTTATTTTTTTTGGCAAATAAATGGGATTTACTATTAAAATTTAAACATGGTAGAAATATTGTGTGATTGTTTCTTATAAACAAAGTTTTTAAGTAAGTCAAAAGTAGTAGTAGTAGTAGTAGTAGTAGTATCATGTACATTCTACTAAATAATAGTAATATAGGCCTATTTCTGGCACAGCGTCTTCATGTTAAACCAAACTTTTATTTTGATGGGTTGTCGTGAATTTCTTTAGATTTTTGTGTGTATATGATATGGTGCTGGTTTTACTCAAATGAATCGGCAAAATGTTCATGAACGGGAGACGCGCAGAACATGTAGTTTTTTTTGCGGCTTAATATTTACAGATACTAGTCCATATTGCGATTTGTTTTAAGTGTAATGAACCATCTTTTGATTAATTAGTCGAAACTTTGCTAAATTCCCATTTTTATGACTGGATTCCATGATTCTGTCCGCATTTTCCACCTTGCGGAAATCATAGGGCACTACTTTCTGGGCACTTAATGTGGTAGTTGCGTTGCTGTTTATGCAGGGTTAGAAAGCTCTCGGATTTCATCAAAAATATCTTAAATTATGTTCCAAAAAGGAACGAAGGTCTTACAGGTTTAAGAAGACACGAGGGTGAGTAGTTAATGGCAAAATTTTCATTTTTCGGTGAACTATCCCTTTAAGAGAACGAGCATCTGATTGGGATGGACACTTCAGTTGTTTATTCTCAAATACTGTTTGTTGCCTTTAATCTTAGATATTGACATATTTCATATCTTGAAGTGCTCATGAGACTTTAAAATGTGATATGATCCATTGAAGTCGACATAATATTTATCCTCCTCGCCTCCAGGAATCTGTTCACAATTTCTGTCGTTGATATCTTTGCGTTTACATTTTTCATGTGTTGTTGTTTTTTTTTTTGTAGATAGTATCAACCCACTCTCGCTGGAAATACGTGACTTTGGCTACATTTATGCAGAACTGCAAAAACCTGTTCAGTAGCTCATCCAGTACTGCAGTGTTGCACTTGTGATGCAGAGCATTCGGGAAATACAAGTCAAGACATTCCTCACTGCACTCTGGGTTAAAAACAGCAGTTTCTGGTTTATTTTTCAACCCAGCACACTTGTTGTTGTTTTTTTTTGCGCCAACATGCTGGATTGTTTTAACTCAAAACAATAACTCAACTACTGTTTAAAAATGAATGTATTGCTGTCTTAAAATGGGCTGGAAATTAGAAATCACACATACAAATATATAATATACATATATTAATAACCAAGAACACCCACTGACAAAATTTAATTTAAATTTAACAAGCAATTTAAAAATTAAAAATGTAACATTTTAATTCAAGTGTATTCAACCGTTCTCTGTCATCCCTTTTCACCAAATTAGTACTGATTCTCGTGCCGTATATATATATTGCTCATGAATAGGATAAACAATATAGCACCCATATGGACATGTCACCTAAAAAGTGCAACAAAATGTACCTAGAGCAATGCATTTCAGGTTTTTTGATTTTCAGAGTCACAGATTTCCTATAAGTCTTCTTTTCCCCCCATTATTCTAAATATTGTCACTCTTAATGATTTAATTGGGCCATGTTGATGTAATGGTAAATTACTGGTTAGTTTCATTTTTCAGTATTGTCCCATATTCTGTCTATTAGATATTGGATATTTGATTGTTTTCCATATTTTACTTTTAGACAACTTTTTTTTATCATTTAGCACTCACCTAAAGTTATTCCTTAATATAAATATAATAGGGCTGTCAAACGATTAATTGCGATTAATTGCATACTAAATAAAAGTTTAAGTTTGCCTAATATATGTGTGTGTACTGTGTGTAATTATGAATATATAAATACACACAAATTAATGTATATATTTAAGAGAAATATGTTATGTACAAAATGTTTTATATATCATGTAAATTATATAAAAATTATAATAAATATGTATACTAATAAACATTTCTTGATTATATACATGAATGTGTTTGTAGTTATATATACATAATAATTAAACACAGTACACACACATACATTAGGCAAACTCAAACTTTTGTATGCGATTAATCACGATTAATCATTTGACAGCCCAAAAATATAAGTCATATAAGTTTTAGCTGGTCTCAAAAATAATATATTCACATTAAAATGTTGTGATGCCTAAATAATGATTTATTTTCTGGTGTGTATTATTTAGTTCTTTTTTTAAACAATATAGTATAACATTTTAATATTGACCACATCATGTAAATAAAGAATTGTAAAGAATTTTATTATCCGTACATGATTACGTACATGCAAACCAACCTTGGTGGCCATGAACATGAAAAGCTGTAAATATGATCATTTATTTTGAAAGCTTGTGACTTGTTCAAACTGTTGTTTTTCTTAAACCACTTTCAGAAAGGAATTGAATGCTGACATATACAGCACTAAAGGTGGTGACCATTTATGGTATATATATATATATATATATATATATATATATATATATATATATATATATATATATATATATATATATATAAAGGTGTTTATGTCAAGAATCTGTCACAGGATTGTTCTGAGAGAAGGATACTGTGTTTTTACTGATTGGACCCTCAGAGTGTGGGTTTAGTTTAGCTTCTAGTTTAATTTCCTCCAACACTGTTATGTCAGCAGGGCACCGCTGTGCCACAAAATGAACAGATGTCCTCCCCTGGATTTCTCACAGATTGGATTACTACGCCTAGGCAGCTCAGGCTCTTTAGAGACTGCATTGTTGCAAGACTGAAAACAGTCCTTTTGATTTTAGCCAAGGGTCCAAACAAAAAGAAAATAATGGTTATACATTTTGGGGCTAAATAATTCTAAACAGGTGAATAAGTTTCTGCCGAAAACATCTAAGACCCTGAAGCTCATGCTTGGCCTTATCAGGTTACATAGGGTGCCGTATGGGATTGAATTTATTGCGTAGTTTGATTTGAGTTGTTTTGACTTGTCTACATAACCTGCTTTTGTTTGGCATGACGCAGACAAACTGACATCTGTGTAGAGGAATATTAGAGTTTAAAACGACTTAAGCTCTGTCAGCAGCATCTGTGCTGTCAGTTGCTGCTGAAAATGATTTCTACTCTTTGAAAATACATAGAGTGAAAGTCTTTCAGTTAATTTTATTAAGAAGATCTATTCAATTCTTATTATTTTATAATGTGCATTAAATGATTTACATGTCTGTAAAGTCTTATCTTAAAGGAAATATTGATTTTGGTCATTTATTCATTTGATTTATCATCATAAAGTGTAATTAATGATTCAAAGTTTGAGAAGTTAAGCTTTGTGCACTTTCAATGCTCTTTGACTGGCTCTATTATTCTATTGTGCAGACTATACAAAATGGAAGCAGGTAAGGTTACTGAATGTGTTTATGCAACACATTGCAGCACATGACTGTCTTAAATTAGAAAGGTTAAGCGCAAAGTTGCTCTTCCACACTGTTAGAGTTGGTCATGCTGTCTTAACTAATGTTGTTCTCATTAGGCTAGCTCTGGCTCAGCTATGGTTTATTGTCATTACTGGTGAGAATGATTGTGCTCTGTTCTAAAACCATCCAGTAGACCTATCTCACTGTGTGAGGCAAATGGCAACCACTAAGCAAAACACGACGGGGCTCGGTGACATACTGATATAATTTCTAGGAGTGATTTTAATGTGAAATGCTCTTGGGTTATGCATTTAAAATACTGTAATGGTGGAGGAATTTTAAGGAGTCAATTTGGAAAGTTTTATTTAATGTTGATGCAGATTAGGCAGATTGATTAAGCCTTTTTTGTCTGTTGAAGTTTGGAAGTACATTGTGCTCTTTTGTTTTTACTGAGGCACTTTCTAAGTATTTTCTGTTCTTTTCTCAGTGGAATGTACTTGTAGTAAGTACACTTCAACTGAAATGGCTACAGCAGTTATTTAATTCATGCCTGGAGTGGAAACATTGTTATTTAACTCCTTAAGTTTAGTAGACAGAGCAGCAATAACATTGCACTTCTTGATAAATGTATTTTTACCTCTGTTTTTTTGGATTGAGCCTAGTTCACTATTGCATTTGTGTGTTCTTAAGCTGTACCGGGTTTCAGACCTCACAGTGCCTTGGCTCTTTTATTAGGGGTTCAAGTGCGTAGCACTGAAACGCTGTTGTGATTGTTAAAATGGCCAAGGATCAGCATTCTCCATCTAAAAGTGATCAGGCAGACCAAACTGTAAGTTGTAGAGACTTGAAACTTGGAGGGATGGTAGTACTCACACTGTCTACAATGTCACCAAGACTTGCCCCAATTGGCCTGAAGGTGGCACTACAGTGATCAAAAGTATGAAATCGCTCATAACTCCTACAGGTTTAGTCGCAGGTAAAATGTTCGGCTATTTTGGATTTTTTGAAAAACCTACTTTTGCTAACTAGTTCTGGGTTTTTTTACTCGATTGGAACCAAACCAGTGCAGGAAGATTCTTTGGAGAGGGAATGTCAGTAATTGTCAAAAATAGTTGAACTCACCATTGCGACGGGACACCAAAACGTTCATAAGGGACGTAGCTGCTTTTACTAAAACTCCTATAATTTTTGAATGGAAAGAGATATTTTCTCCAAACTCGAAACTCCTATGTGCTCAATTTTGAAATCACAGTAAAAAAAACCTGTGAAGTTTGTCCACTTGGTGGCGCTATAACAGGGAAAAAAAACATGAAAATGGCTATACACACCCGTTAGTCCGATTGACTTGAAAATTGGTATGCCGTGTCTTTGTCCGAAGTTAAGGTCATCGCACACTGAGCCAAAAATTTTCGCACGTTAAAAATAAATACGACCTCAGGTTGTGTCAATCACGTTTACACACTGCCTCCGAAATTTTCGTCCTCATAAAAAAGTTCGGATCAGGTTCGATTTTCTGTGTTTTTGCATCTGTAACAAGCATTTTGATAGGAAAGGATGACGAAAAAGCAGAAAAAACGCATATGGAAATTTCGGACTCAGTGTGCAATGACCTTTAGGGCTGCACAATTAATCGAATTTCTAATCATGATTACAGTTACAGATGCCACAGTTATGTAATCATTCAAAGGCGCATTTACAAAAAAAATTAATAAATAAATAAAAATCCCTACATTATTCTGCTTGCTTAAGATGTGAGTGTGTGTGTGTGTAAGAGTATGTGTGTTTTCAGTTTTTTTTTTTTTTTTTTTATTGTGTTAATTTTTACCTTTTTTACTTTTTAAGAAACTATATATAAAAATGTGGCATGCAGTTGCTTCAAACAATGAAAAAATAGCTTTGCTTCAGAGCTATTCAAAACATCATTCAGTTTAAATTGTGTTAATCTTAATTAATAATCGCAGTTACATTACCAAGGGAATAATTGACAATTATGATTTTTGTCATAATCGTGTAGCCCTATCCAAAGCGCCACAAGTGTCCATGAGGACATTCACGTATATCAAAAGACATGGCTGCCATCGGCCAATTAATTTTAAGCACCTATTAAACAAGGTTAACAGATGCCGATTGGAACGAAACTCAGTGGGCATGTTCGACTCATGGGCCTATAGTCCTAGATTTTTCGCTCAACCTCAATATAAGCATGGGAGCATGATTCTCTGGTCTGTCTAAATCAATAATTATCATATATTGAACTTTGCTCATTGCGTAGCTATAACACCCTAAACGAAAAATCAATAATTCACAAAACGTGGTGAGCATATGTGATGGATGATTCAAAAAAAGCATGCAAAGTTTTATAGAGATCGGAGTGTAGGTGGTGCTATAACAGTCATAAACTTTAAAAATCATCATATTTCTATGGTAAATTACCTGGATTTGTCAAAAATGCTTTTTTAAATCTTTGATTTGGGTGGTTACAGGCTTGCTAAATAAAATGTCATTTTTTCAAATATGCTTAAATGCCTTAAAGTTCTTGAACCCCAGTAATCGCTGCTTGCAGCTAGTATGCCAATTTTAAATGTCAAATACCTGCAACTCTTGTATGATAATTGGTGTAAAGATTTTCCTTTAATTTTACCCTTAAAGTCAACAATAAAGCAAAACTGTATGATATTAATCCTCTATTGACCCTGTGTTGGCCTGTTCAAAAGATTTGAGGTATTTCATTCATCAAGGGTGCATTAAGTTGATCAAGTGACAGTAAGTGACATTTTATGATATTATAACATATTTCTATTAAAAATGAATGCTGCTCTTTTGAACTTTCTATATTCTATAATAGGCCTTACAACTGTTTTCAACTTTGATCATGATAATATGATTTCTTTCAAACTCTGAACCCAAACTTTTCAACAATAGTGCAATAGTTTATTGAAGTTCGTTCCTGGTCATATTATGAGTGATCCATTGGTGAATGTTAATTGAATTGGGAAAAAAAGTGTAACTCTTCTTCTGAAATGACTTTCCTTACAGCTTTACTTACACAGACTATTGTATAACGTTAACCAATAGTTGTTGTAGCGAACTTGCAATCGTTCTGGCAGAATTATAGCGTGTACTGGCCAGTTTTCGCAATCCAGACAAATCCCAATTGATATTGGATTGACTTTGAGGAGAGCGAGTCAGCAGCCCACACAGAATCTGTGCTGATAATGAGGGAAAATTCCTTCCAGATTCAGTGGAATAAAAACAAAATTTTGTAAAAAAAAAATATTAAAGAAAGCTTCTGCAAAATGCAGTTACAATACGTAAATCGTAGGCAAGTTAAGTTCTGAGGAAATCTTCAAAGCTTTCTGAGCACAGATTCCATGCAGGAAACTAATCAGTTATCAATTCTGAGGCGAGCAGTCTGAGGTTGGAAGCTTATCTGGTCTTTTAAGCATGGCTGCAGAATATTCCGCTAAATTCATCATAACTCTGTGGTGTAAGGTTTCGGTATATGCCCTGCTCATGAATGGTGGCGTTTACAGTCAGACCCTTATAAAAGAAGTATTAATGGTGGCTTTCAGGCCTTAGGCGAAACTGACAGTGTTTCAAAGAGAAGCACTGTTTTGACGCAACTAAGGCTTTGTAGCAGGAATGAATGTACGTTCATAGTAGAACATTGTGTTGTATGTGTGCCAGTGTCATGTTTCATTGGCAGTGTGAACACAAATCTCTTTCACATTTGTTTCAGTGGTGGTCTATGGTTTAATTCAACACTGAACTTTCACGGCAGTGTTTGAGGGTGCGGTGATGGAAGACAGAGATACGTACAGTAAATCTCCAAAATTAGCCGGTCTGCTAGTCCATGTTTTATCTTTCGCATCTGTTCACTCCAGCGCTCTCGCTCTATTCATCCCCTCTATTTATGAGCTTCTGGATAATTGGGCTTGAAGATAGATATAGCAAATGGGATTTCAGCACACCTGTTGATGTGCAGTGTAGCTTACCACACAGACATCTCACAGTGATTGTCCATTTTCATTTTGACAGTTAAGTTTTACAAATGAACACTTTTTTTGGAAATGTATGCATTAGATGAAGAAAATGTTTTATGCTTGCTGTGTTGTATAGTTGTGCTGTGTAGTAGGTAGTACTACTACAACTACTAATAAAAATCAAAATTGCAATAACTTTATCAGTACTTGCAATGCAATATTTTTATGTTTTATATAATGCAATACTTTTACTTTCAGACATGACTCAGGATTTTAGAAAGCATGAACCTAAAGGCCAGTTGTTTTTTAACTTAATTACACTGCCAGTCAAAAGTTTTTGAACAGTAAGATTTTTAATGTTTTTTTTTTTTTAAAAGAAGTCTCTTCTGCTTACTTAGCCTGCATTTATTTGATCCAAGTACAGCAAAAACAGTACAATTTTGAAATATTTGTACCATTTAAAATAACTGTTTTCTATTTTAATATATTTTTAAAATGTAATTTATTCCTGTGACTTCAAATCTGAATTTTTAGCATCATTACTCCAGTCACATGATGCTTCAGAAATCATTCTAATTTTCTGATTTGCTGCTCAGAAAACATTTTTATTATTATGTTTAAAAAAGCTGAGTTTTTTTTTTTTTTTTTTTTTTTTTGGGTTTTTTTGAATAGAAAGTTTAGAAGAACAGCTTTTATCTGTAATAGAAATCTTTTGTAAATCACTTTTGATCAATTTAAAGCATCCTTGCTAAATTAGAGCAAAATAAATAAATAAATAAATAATAATAATAAAAAAATATCCTGACTCTAGGCTTTGAATGATATAGTATAAAATGTTACAAAAGCTCTTTCAAAAGCTCGATCTTTGGATCTTTCTATTAATCATGTTTTAAATATTGATGATAATAATAATAATAAATGTTTCTTGAACAGCAAATCAGCATATTAGAATGATTTCTGAAGGATATTGTGACAATTTTATTGTGAAAATTTTGCTTTGATCGTAAGAATAATTAACATTTTAAAATATATTAAAATAGAAAACAGTTATTTTAAACGGTAAAAATATTTTTTTTAATTTTTGTTTCTGTTTTTGCTGTACTTTGGGTCAAATAAATGCCGGCTTGGTGAGCAGAAGAGACTTCTTTAAAAAACATTAAAAATCTTACTGTTCAAAAACTTTTGACTGGTAGTGTATGCGTCATTTTTTTGTGTCAAATGCTTAAATTTAATCAATAAATTCAAATAGTAAGACACTATAGGATTGTTACCAATCAAATGAAATTGGTATTAAAAAAAATTGTGTTTGCAGTGCAGAGGTGGCACAGAATCTGCATCTGAAGTGGCATTTAGATGCATTTGCACAGACTTTTTAATGCAGGACATGAACGCAGTTGCAAATGCAGAATTCATGTTTTGATGTTTTTTTTTTTTTTTTAATGATATTTGAATATTTTAAATTGAAACACTATATTACTTTTTTACTCTACTTGCCAACCCCAGATTTTTGATTTGTTTATAGTGTACCTGCAGGCCGTTATCTGAGGGGATGTTCAGTGTGTCACAGTTTCCTGTTTCATCCCTCATATGCAGAGAGGAATGTAGGCTATGCAGCTTCCTGCTCCTGCACACATTAGACATACTGCCTGTTTGTGCTCTGCATGACGCAATACAGTGGCCTTAATTCACTCTATTTACAGTCTGTTATTTTGAGTCCACTTGCAGAGAGGCCTGCAATGGGTGGAGGGAGTTTCCTGTCCTTTGTTTTCTTTTTTAATTTACTTAAATTTATTTTCATTCAAGGCCAAACATGATGTGCTTACTCAGACTAATCTGGTTATCCTAGTTGATTGAACATAACAAAATAGAACAAAAACGCAGTCACAAAGCAGGCTCATATCTCCTTCAGTTGCTGATATGCCTGTATGTGCAGTACAAGTCGATAGAAATATTTCACCAAAGATTAAATTTACACATCCTCATGTCATTTCAAAACCATATGTGACTCTAGACCACAAAACCAGTCATAAGTAGCATAGGTACAATTGTAGCAATAGCCATAAATACATTGCGTGGGTCAAAATTATTTTTCTTTTGTGCCAAAAATCATTAGGATATTAAGTAAAGATCATGTTCCATGAAGATACAGTCATGGCCAAAAATATCAGCACCCTTGCAATTCTGTCAGAAAATGCAACCCTTCTCTCAGAAAATTGTTGCAGTTGCAAATGTTTTGGTACTCACATGTTTATTTTTTTGTTTGCATTGGAACAACACCAAAAACAGAGAAGAAATCTATCCACAGTACAGTCTAACAGAAGGATTGTGGTTTTGTCACATAAGTTTTGGCAAACTTTAGTCTTGCTTTTTTATGCATTTGTGTCAGCAGTGGTGTCCTCCTGGGTCTCCTACCAGAGCATTCCTTTTACATTCAGATGGCGACGGATAGGGCTGGGCGATATGGGCAAAAAAATGATCACAATAATTTTTTTCATATCAGTCGATATTGATAATTATCACGATGAATGTCAAATCTCTATTTGTTTCAAGTTTAAAGTCAGATTTTTGCTCCAAAGTAAAAGTTGTAGAAACCAGATCATTAATTTTCTTTAGCAAAATAAATATCTAAATAGAAAAATTAATTTCTGCACGTTCTAATGAGTTATATTGTTTCAAATCTAGAAACAGGGTTTGGGTTGTCTGATAATGATGATGATGATAATAATAATAATAATATCACTTTTTTGTCTCTTAGAAATGCACATTTGATAGTAGCTTGAGAATGCAGAGGTAATATTTTTGTTCATTGTCAATCAGTAACATCAGTAAAAATTGTAGCAACCTCAGTTTTATATGGTTAAATTTATTCTGACCCATTTTTTTAAGCATTGGTCTACCATAGAAGCAAGCATACATTTTAAATCATGATAAACACAGTTAAAACCACACATAATGGTACCTTAATACCATGGTAAAAATATAACTACATGGTTTTATAGGTAGCTTATTTGTATGAAAGACGGTAGTCTAAAAACATTCGGTATAAATGCACACATGCTATAGCTTAATCACAAATACACACATACTATAATTATATACCATTATTCCTGTAATAAAATTCAATGTGAATATCCCACATTGCTGCCACAATACCATAGTGCAGTGAGTGTTACTACAGTAAATCCATGGTGAATGATGGCGATGTGTAGATTGAAAAACCTTCTGACTGTCTCGTTGCACACAGCTTTAAACTAGTTTGAATCACAGAGTCATTTGTGTTCATCGCTGAACTGGATCTCACAGCACTATTTAGTGCTCGCGTGACGGAGCCGTTTACATATTGCGTCTTTTGCGCGTTCAAGTTCGTTATTTCAAATGTAGGCGCACAGCAGCTACGCTCATTACGGAAGCGACGCGGTCGCGACGCGCTCAGTTTTTCCAGGTGCGTCTGTGCCGCATCTAGATAATAAATGCATCTTGTCTAGTGAGCTCGCGCAGCGCGGCAGTTTAAACTTTGGTCCGAGCGGATAAATGATCCGTGAGGCGCGATTCAAATGAGTCGCGCTATTTCATTCCGCTTTGGGCACATAAAAATTGTATCGAACATTTATCGAACTCTTCATATTGTTTTATCGAGGAAAATTATATTGCAAAATTTATCATTATCGAATTATCGCCCAGCCCTAGCGACGGATAGTGCGAGCTGACACTGGGGTCGGGGTTCTTTATCCACTATTCGAAAAATCCTTTGTTGTAATTTTTCATTCATTTTGCTCTTCCGTCCACGTCCAGGGAGGTTAGCCACAGTGCCATGGGGTGTAAACCTCTTGATGATATTGCACACAGTGGACACGGGAACATTAAGATCTCTTGAGATGGACTTGTAGCCTTGAGATTGTCCTTGTTTTTCCACAATTTTTTTTTCTCTAAAATCCACAGACAACTCTTTCGTTCTTTTCTCCATGCTCAGTGTGACACACAACACAAATGTTGAGTCAAATTTTCTCCATTTTAACTGGTTGCAAGTGTGATTACTATATTGCCCACACCTGTTACTTGCCAAGGTGTGTCTAAATACAAATTACAGGAGCATCACATGCTTGAAAAGCAATTATTTCTTACAATTTTGACAAGGTGCCAATAATTTTGTCCAGTCCATTTTTGAGTTCTGTGTGAAATTTGATCAAGTTTGACTTTTCTTCTCTGTTTTTTTTGTGTTGGAGCGCAAACAAAAACAATAAGCACGTGAATACCAAATATTTGCAATTGGAACAGTTTTCTGAGAGAAGTGTTGCATTTTCTGACAGAATTGCAAGGGTGCCAATATTTTTGGCTATGACTGTATTTTGTAAACTTCCTCCCGAAATATATATTAAAACTTAATTTTTGATTAGTAATATGCACTGGTAAGAACTTCATTTGGACAACTTTAAAGACAATTTTCTCAATATTTTGATTTTATTGCACCCTCAGATTCTAGATTTTTAAATAGTTGCATCTTGGCTGAATATTATCCATATTGTACCATACATCAATGGAAAGCTTATTTATTCAGCTTTCAAGTGTGTAAATCTCAATTTCACAAGATTGACCCTTATGACTGGTTTTGTGGTCAAGGGTCACATGTGAACTGACACTTTGCTTGGAATTTGATTGACAGGCGATCTGACCAATTATAACCCAGAATCTTATTCAAGCAGACTTTAAAAAATAATCAATTCCTCATCACATTTAGTGATGATAAAAGTGTTATAAATGTTTCAATAAGGTCTTAAATGGCAACAAATAACTACAAGTCCTTATGCTAAGCATATGCTATTGAACTATTTTCAGGGTGGCAGATGTGGTTTGCTCAGTTGACCTTTTAGTCCATTTTTATTTCTTTTCCTATTTAGTACCTTGTTCCCATCAGTGAAACATATCCAAATAATTTTGAGAGAAATGAAGCCAAATATATGTAAATGAATGCAAATGTATGCCAACAACCTGGCCACCTGCTGACTGAATGATTGAAATCCATGATCCGGTTACATAACGCAGGTTTAAATCCTGCTGAATAACCCTTCAAACTAGACCTTTATTATGGTGAAGATGTACTCTGTCATGAGATGAAACAAGACTGACAGGCGAGGAGAGCGAGGAAGTCAAATGAGAAGGAACACTGGAGACGACGGTGATGGGAGATGTCATTGAAAATCCCATTTCTAACTTATTATAAAGCTGCTTTAGAAGACAGCCAAGTGTCACATATAATGCTTTCCTGCTTAACCCTTTACAGTATGTCCTCTATGTAGCCAAAAAGCTGTTGTTGTTGAGGAAGAATGTGCATTGGAAAGGCATTGGATTGTGTGCTGCTGATGTTCAGCGTCTCTGAGAGAAAACAGCTTCTTATGATTTTTCTATTAAACAAATTGGAGCACTGTAATAGCAGTGTAATTTTAAACAGGAGAGCATATTTGTGTCAGGAGGTAGTGATTTAATCTGTCCCGGTAGAAATTCTCATTCATGGATCCAGATTCAATTGAAGCCATTCTTCTTAATGTGGTGTTTATTGCTTTTTCTAAAAATATAGAAAGTACAAACAGAAACTCCTCAGTCAGAACAGCATGAGAGGAAGAACGCTCACTGACTGATTAACATAATCGGCAATTGGAAAAGCTCCCAAATTAGATTATCATGAAATGTACTGAAGACATTTGGGCTGTGTTTGTTCACATCTTGCCCTGAAAACAATGCCTTTTAGAAGATGTTAACCATTATAAAGCAACAGAAATTAAGTTGTAAGCCTTTAGGTTTGCCTACATTGAAATGAACTTGCGTAGGTGCATTTACATGCACACAAACACACACACTCTCACACAATGTATTAACTGAGTTCAGGATATTTCAGGTAAGAAAAATAACAACATTATGAGGAAAATTGACTTTTTAGTTGAAGAAACTGACACTGAGTCACGGCTGCTGTATTTTAAAGAGGATATACATTACCAGATATGTGTGAACCCCTCGGCTATTAGTCATTTTAATGGATTTTCAACACATTTTCCCTCTTCCACATTTTATTTATTTTTTTGTGTTTGTATACTAGACAAATCCTTGGTGGTGATTCTTCAGACAACTGTGAAAATGCTTGTTTTCACCTTCTTGCCGAGTGACATTGTGTGTGTTTGTGTGTGAGAGAGACATAAAGTGTGAGAGAGGAAGATAGGGAAGCAGAGAGACTGAAGTGTTATTTCTTGGTTGTTTTTATTGGACAACAAAAGAACAATAGGTGTAGTGCTTAGGACAAGGCTGAAATGATAGCATTGTCAAGGGAAATATTGTTTTCAAGTTTTCAAATAGGTTTAGTGTACTTGAGTCAAAGGCACAGTGTCCCAATTCACATACTATGTATGTATTCAAATTATGAAGTCAAGAATCATTTAAATGAGTATTCTGGAGGTAGCTAGATGGTGTACTAAATTGCAAAGTGCGTCCATAAACCTTTTCTTCTGCCTGCAAGCTATGGTAGTTTCTGCCACTGAATAAAAAATGAGGTTACTGTGACTCTTTATCTCAAAATTCTGACTTTTTTTCTCAGAATTATATGATAAAAACACAATTCTGACTCTTTTTCTCTGAATTGTGAGATATAAACTCACAATTGTGAGTTATAAAGTCAGAATTGCGAGATGTAAACTCAAAATTCTGACTTTTTTTCTCATAATTGTGAGACATAAACTCGCAATTGAGACTTCTTAAGTCAGTATTGCAAGATACCAACTCGAATTCTGAGAAAGTCATAACTGCGAGATATAAACTTGCAATTACGAGCTACAAATTCAGAATTGCAGGATATGAACTCACAATTTTCCCTAAGAATTGCGTAATATAAACTCGCATTCACAAGAAAAAAGTCAGAATTCTGCAATTCTGCAAATTATATCTCACAATTCTGACTTAACTCATAATTGCATGTTATAAAGTCAGCATTGGAAGATATAAACTTGCAGTTCTAAGAAAAAAATTTAATTGTGAGTTTATATCAAAGAATTGCGAATTTATGTAATGGAATTCTGACTTCATTTCTTAGAATTGTGAGTTTATATCTCACAGTTTTGAAAAAAAAAAAAAAAAAAAAGAAACGTGAGTTTATATAATGCAATTCTGAGAAAAGTTAGAATAGTATGCTTGTGCTAAATTTGTTGGAAATCCATGCATTCGTCTCCAATCGAATTCTGTTTTACTCTCTTCTAAAAAGGAGATGCAGGGATGTGGCAGGTTGAGATGACAGTAATACACATTGCTGTTTGAATCGGTGAAATCTGTTGTGCTCTTGTACTGTATGCTATTAGTAAAGGAGTGTGCAGTATATAGATTCTTAGTAGAGAGCATGCTGTACAGTACAAGTGTGCTGTACAGTAAAAAACAAACAAACTATAAAATGTCAAAATACAGAGAACATTCAGCTTTGTCTGGCCGTAATGTCATAAAGCCATAAAGTCAATATGAATTGCTTTTTGCAACCTATTTTACTTTTGTAATGTGACATTTATGAGTGAAACAGGATAGATAAAGAAGAAGAAAGTGTGGGGAATTGTCTGAATTGTGAACAGCAGAATTGTGAAACAGACTGAATGGTGGTTTGCTAAAACCCAGCCTTTAATAGCTTTTTTGGCTATTGGTTAACAACATCCATTATCCATTTATAGGTCGGGAACAAGAAGATTTTGCATCAAATTTACATTCAAGGGATAGTTCACCCAAAAATTTAAATTCTGTTATTTACTCACCCACATGTTGTTTCAAACCTTTGTAACTGTTTTTCTTCTGTGGAAAAAAGATATTTTGAAGAATGTTGGTAACTAAGCAGTTTTGGATCCCATTTAATTCCAGTGTATGGACAGAAAATACAATGGAAGTCAATGGGAACTGAAATTGTGTATCTTCTTATGTGTTCTGCAGAAGAAAACTATCTATACAGGTTTGGAAAGACTAGAAAGTGAGAAAATGAAGACAGCATTTTCATTTTTGGGTAGGCTAGCCTTTTAGGGGCGTAAATGGTGTCCGTTTTGGTTTTGAGTTAGCTGTACAGATTTGTTTGAAGGTATACACACTTGTTTACACATTTACTCAATACCTCAGTAATGAATCTTTCTAAACTGGCTCTGCAAACTATTGGCGACAGCAGACAGTGCTGGCAGAATGGTGAGGGGTTTTTGATCACTTGCTTGTCTTCAAGCATCTCTGAACTTTTCTGTGCAGCTCCACCCACCGCACCAATTCAAGAGCATGACTCATAAAGCTGTAGGAGCGTGATATTACTGCTAAAAATTTGCTTCGCATCTAGAAAAAAAAAAAAAAAAAACCCAGCAGGATTTACCAGTGAGGGCAGGTCAAAATATATAAAGATGTCTGTTGATGATACACCTGCAGTCAGCGCTTTTCAGTGCTTGGATATAATGCAGTGTCAGATGTCAAGAACGGTTCCAATTTGATTGCAACAGTTAAGCCCCCGCAACATGGGAAACTGGAAAGTCAGGCTTTTTCGCTGTAAATACAATAAAGTGTTATGTGAAATGAAAAGAGCTAAACCTTGTTTAAAGGGATAGCTCGCCCAGAAATTAAAATTCTGTCATTAATTACCCGGCCTCATGTTGTTCCAAACCTGTAAGACCTTCGTTCATCTTCAAAACACAAATTAAGATATTTTTTAGAAAATCCAAGAGCTTTTTGACCCTGTATAGACAGCAACACAAGTGACACGATTGTTAAAATAGTCCATGTGGTAATAGTAATCAGTGTTTTAACCTAAATTTTATGAATCTACGACAATACATTCTGTGCACAAAGAAAATAAAACAATGACTTTATTCAACAATTTCTTCTCATTGCACAAAGGGTTATTTATACAGGGTTCAAACAAAGTGACTTGAAAAGTGCTTGAATTATTGAAAGACAGGTATCTTTAAAAATGTGTTTAATTTTTAAGCACACATCTTTTCACGCAATTAAAAAAAAAATTCGTTTGACCAAAATTCAGTTGACAAAAACCAAATCAATTGAGTGAACTGTTCCGATTCACTCGTGACTACTTTTCATTTCAAGCGATTCACTAGCAAAAACCAGATCAAATTAAAAGTGCCATTCATTTTTCAATTTTGACAATGCTTTTAATGATTTTAAAAACCATTGCGTTGCAATATGATTCGCTGTTTCAAAGTGCTCCTATCGCGTATCATTCAATTCAGATCTGGCCTTCAAATTGCGTATCATGTGATTTAGATCAGGACTTCAGAACGGGTTCGTGAATCATATTGTTTAGATTGGAACTTTGCATTTTGAAAATCAATTGATTTAGATCAGAACCTCATAACATGCATCACGAATCATTTGATTCAGACTGGGACTTCAGAACAGGATCTTAAATCATTCTGCGAATTAAATGATTCGTGATCTGCACTCTGAATCCTGATCTGAAATGATGGTTTGCGATTCATTATTCAGATCGGGACTTCGGAGCATGGATCAAAAATAATTTGATTTAGATCAGGACTTCGGAGCGGGTTCACAAATCATTTGATTTCGATCAGAACTTTGTGCATCACAGATGAATTGATTTAGACCAGAACCTCAAGTCGTGTATCGTGAATCATTTGATTTAGATCGTAACTTCGTGTATCATTTGATTCAGATCGGAAATTGGCATATCGCAAATCAGTTGATTTAGATCGTAACCTCAAGTCGTGTATCGTAAATGATTTGATTTAGATCAGAACTTTGTATATCATTTGATTCAGATCAGAAATTTGTGTATTGCAAATCAATTGATTTAGATCGGAGCCTCAAGTCACATGTTGGCTGTAATTTGATTTAAATTGGAACTTCGCGTATCGCAAATTAATTGTTTCAGATCAGGACTTTGGAACGAGTTCTTGAATAATTTTGCGAATTGAATGATTTGCGATCTGCGCTCCAAGTTCTGATCTGAAATGATGGTTCGCAATTCTTCATTCAGATCAGGCCTTCAGAGCACAGATCTTGAATTATTTGATTTAGATTGGAGCGGGTTCACAAACCTTTTGCTTTAAATCAGAACCTAGGAGCACGGATCGCAAATCGTTTGATTCGGATTGGGACTTCGGAGTGATTTTGTTCATTTTTTTTTTTTTTTTCTTAAACAGTAGAAAACGTCAAACTATAAGTGAGATATCTGATTGAAGAAATAAAAAAAGGGCTTAAAATGTCCTTGAAAGTCCTGGAATTTTATTTTACAGTATCTGTACAAACTCTGTTTATAGCAGATTATTAAAATGTTCTTCACAATACGAAAAAACATTAGATCTATGTAGAACTGTTCGGTCAGAGGTTCACATGGCATCACTGTGAAAACCCCTACTTAAAATGTTTATGGAACAGGCAATGAAATATCTACAAATAAACATTGTGAATGTATGTATATGCCACTCTGTGGGGGATAAATGGATATAATAGTGTGTGTGTGACCCTGTGAGTCTACAGCTCTGTCAATATTCCAGGCTTAGAAGCTCAGTCCAAGTAGCCTGAAACTGTTCACAGCTGCTGCAGGAGACCAAATGTCATTGGTGAAGCCTCCTGGCGTTGGAAATAACACATTTATTGATGGTTGAGGTGAGGACCATGAAAACCTGCCCACTCAAGAGGAATATTTAGTTTTTCATGCTTTTCCCTGCAAGATTTGCACACAGGTTTTATTAATTTTGCTAGGTTGAAATACCCTAAATGATTGGCTCAACAGATGATTCAAAGGTTTCAGACACTTAACAGCTGTACTTTCTTAGTCCAGAGCTATTTTAGGCCGTCTTGCTGTAATTTCTCAAGCTGTGAAAGACATTAGGCTGTGACACATGAGGTGTGCATGTGCTTTTCTCGTTCCCGCAGGGAAGTTGTGAAAGCCCAGGTTCACTTTACTGTATTGTTCACATAGAGTATCAGAAATGGCTCTGAATTGGCAGCTATTATAGCTTGCGTGATATTTAGTAAATGCTAATTTTAGTGTATAATAAGACTTCGCCTCATAATATACAGCTTGTTCATGTGCTGTAACAATGCTGATGTTTTCAGTTAATTTTCAGATTTTTACTTTTTATTTAAGGTTTTTGAGGAAAACTTTCCAGGACTTTTCTCCATATAGTGAATTTCAAAGGGAGCCAATGGGTTGAAGGTCCAAATTGCAGTTTCTTTGCAGCTTCAAAGCGCTCTACACGATCCCAGTCGAGGAATAAGGTCGTAGTTGGTAAGAACCTGGAGAGTTCCTGCTTCATCACTGTTGTGCCCTCGAGCAAGTCACTTGACCCACAATTGCTCCAGTGGTTGGTGTGCTGAGAGTCACTTTAGATGAATGTGTGATTTACTCGATGACAAGGAACAAGTAAGTTCTCTGAGGTGCTTTTATGGCTCAAGGGCCGTGTCGGTGATGTCAGGATGTGCAGCCAGTCGTCTTCAATGTTTGTTTCTGTGCTTTGAGGAGATCCTGTGTCATTTGTTGTTTACTTGAGCAGCTGAATTACGCTGGTTGAAAGATCAGCCATATGCTGGGATGGACAAGATGTTTGAGTGGCATTTTCTTCACACGTTCGTCACATTAGCACGAACAGAGGCTTAATGAGCTGTCAGCAAGCTGCTGCCTCTCCGGGGGCCAACCTCTTCTGAACGTCTCGGGAGGGAGGTTTCTGTGTGTGTGCTGGTCCTGCCATCCCCCGCTTGGCGAAGGGTGAAATGGCGTAAGACAAGAGTATTATTATTATGGTACTCTAACCATTCCAAACTAAACTGAATCATCTCCTCTGCAAATGTTTTGATTTCAAGGCCATCTGTCTCTGCGTGTTTGGAGCGCAATTGACATGGGCTCCGCTGACGGCTCTTCACCCGCCCACTTAGATTGAGCAGACTAGTCTGATATATATAATGTCAATAAGCATGATCCTTTTATCTCTCAATGCCTATATAGCTGTTCATTTGTAGTGCTAAAACCCTGAAGAGCCTTGGATTCCTTTAGGAGTTTCAAGAATAGTGGTTTATGATTTATGAGGGAAATAAGTTCTGTGGTTGAGATTACTTCAAGAAAACTTCACAGATTGTTCTACAAAATAAATTGATTCTACAACCACAACTACACTAAAGCAAAGATGTCAGATTACTTGCTTATGTAATGGCCCAGGACCTCAAATTAACTGTAAGACTTTCTTTCGGACGAACACAATCCGTTATATGTAAAAAATGTCCTGGCCCTTCCGAGCTTTATAATGGTAGTGAATGACTGCTAAGATTTTGAAGTCTGATAAAGTGCATCCATCCATCATAAAAGTACTCCACATGGCTCCGGGGGGTTAATAAAGTCCTTCTGAAGTGAATCGATGCGTTTGTGTAAGAAATTTTTCCATATTTAAAACTTTATAAACTGTATTCTCTAGCTTCCGCTAGAGCAGTTGTGCGAGTAGAGTAGCTGTTTGGTTTCATCCGGACACAAATCGGATCTTAGGTAATTAAAATAAATATGCTTTTTCTGAATGGACCCGATAAGAACCGAATTCTTCTAAACTGTCCTGCATGCGTAGCCTACTTTTGCGTTCACGTAAAGTTCATTTTTGAGAAACGCACGTAGAAAAGGAAAAGTGTTTTTTTTTTTTTTAGATTTTGCATATTTGTCACACTTGAATGATTCAGATCATCAAACAAATTTTAATGGTACACAAAGATAACCCAAGTAAAATACAAAATGCAGTTTTGAAATAAGGATTTCATTTATTAAGAGGAAAAAGCTGTCTAAACCTGCCTGGCCCTACGTGAAAAAGTAATTGCCCCCTAAACCTAATAACTGGTTGTGCCACTCTTTACAGCAACAACTGCAATCAAACATTTGCAATAACTGGCAATGAGTCTTTCACATCACTGTGAAGGAATTTTGGCCCACTATTTTTTTGCAGAATTGTTTTAATTCAGGCACATTGGAGGATGTTTGTGCATAAATGGACTGTTTATGGTCAATTGGATTTAAGTCCGGACTTTGACTTGGCCACTGCAAAACCTTTGCCCAAAAATCTTGGGGATAATCAAGATATTTTTTTTTGCCAAATGTAAGACGAGCCTTTGTGTTCTTTTTGTTCAGCAATGGCTTTTGCCTTGGAACTCTCCCATCAATGCCATTTTTACCTAGTCCCTTTCTTATTGTTGAATCATGAACACTGACCTTAACTGAGGTACACTCTTAAAAATAAAGGTGTTTCATGATGCCATAGAAAAACCTTTTTTGTCTAAATGGTTCCATAAAGAACCTTTAACATCTGAAGAACCTTTCTGTTTCACAAAAGGTTCTTTGTGGCGAAAGAAGGTTCTTCAGATTATAAAAAGGTAAGAAAGAGATGGTTCTTTAAAGAACCTTTGACTGAATGTTTCTTTGTGGAACCAAAAATGGTTCTTCTATGGCATCACTGTGAAGAACCTTTTAAAGCACCTTTATTTTTAAGAGTGAGGCCTGCAGTTCTTTAGATGTTGTTCTGGGTTCTTTTATGACCTCCTGGATGAGTTGTCATTGCGTTTTAGTAGCCTGGCCACTACTTCACCAATGTTCCAAGTTTTCTACATTTGTAGAATATGGCTCTCACTGTGGTTCACTGGAGTCCCAAATCCTTAGAAATGCCTTTGAAACCTGTTCCAGACTGGTACATGTCAACTATTTTGTTTCTCATCTGTTCTTGAATTTCTTTAGAATGCAGCATGATGTGTTGCTTTTTGAGATCTTTTAGCATGCTTCACTTTGTCAGACAGGTTCTGTTTAAGTGATTTCTTGATTCAACAGGTCTGGCAGTATGTGTGGCTAGTGAAATTTAACTCAGCTTTCTAAAATAATGCGGCTATATCAATTTTGTTTTATGATTTAACAAGTAAATTAACAAGTAAGATAATTTACTCACCCCCATGTCATACAAGATGTTCATGTCTTTCTTTCTTCAGTCGAAAAGAAATTAAGGTTTTTGAGGAAAACATTCCAGGATTTTTGTCCATATAGTGGACTTTAGAGGGAGCCAATGAGTTGAAAATCCAAATTGCAGGTTCAGTGCAGCTTCAAAGGAATAAGGGCCTTATCTAGTGAAAAGATTTGTCTTTTTCCAAAAAAAAAAAATTCACACATGGTTAGTTCTTCGTCTGTGTACTCTGGTTCAAAAAGGTAGGATCGGGCAAAAAGCTCCATCTTATTTTCTCCTCCAACTTCAAAAAGTTTTACCTTTTTTGTAACAGCCGTTTAACTTTTTTTACACATTCGCTTTTTAAGCACTGGGTTAGTACTTCCGTTTACGTCTACATTATACATGACCTTTCCAATGTGACTGCGTAATGCGTGAAGTTGGGCTACTGCAAGACAAGCATTTGTGTTGTTTTACCTTTTTTGGAACGGGCGTTTGACTTTTTGCACGTTCGCTCGGTCATTTTCTAAAAAAACAACACAAATACTTGTCTACGCAGTCACATTGGAAAGTTCATGCGTGACGTAGGTGGAAGTACTGACCCAGTGCTTAAAAAGCAAACATGCAAAGAAAGTCCAACGCCCGTAACAAAAAAGGAAAAACGATGTTGGACGATTTTGAAGTTGGAGGAGAAAATAAGATTTTTTTATACGTTTTTTTTTTTCCCCACCCTACCTTTTTGAACCGGAGTACACAGACGAAGAATTAACTTTGTGTGACCTGTTTGTTTGGAAAAAGACCAATCTTTTCACTAGATAGGCCCCTCATTTCTTGGCTTGCTTCGTGAAGAGCTGTGTGAAGTTAAAATGCTAAAATGGCAATTTGGACCTTCAACCCATTGGCTCCCATGGAGAAAAATCCTGGAATGTTTTCCTCAAAAACCTGAATTTCTTTTCGACTGAAGAAAAAAAGACATGAACATGTTGAATGACATGGGGGTGAGTAAATTATCGGGCAATTTTTATTCTGGAAGTGAACTAATCCTTTAAGTAAAGGCATTCAAACGGTTTCAAAATTCACATTTGCGGTACAACTGTACATAACTGACTCCATTCAACCACAGACCTTATTTTACTCACAAACCAAAAACCACCATTCTAAAACCTGCAAGAAATTCCCAAGGGAGCCCATAGTGAATTAGCCTCTGGGTTAGTCTACAAATTGACGTCAAACTGTGACCCATCACATACAGTCTGTTGGTCAAAGTAAGAAAGACATCTTGATGACTCTCTTGAGTAATGCTGGAGGGTTGTTTCCTGCCTGCAGTGGTGTGAATCACAGTGGTGTCTATGTTTCTTATGCGAAAGTCCAATTAAGAGGGCAGCGTGTTTATTTGTATGCTTATTTCAGTGTTAAATATAGCTTGTGTGTATGTGTGCTTCCTTTTGAGAATTGTCAGTAGTGCATGCGCTTAGAACTGAGATCTATCAGTTATCAGATAATATTTAAAATGTCGCAGAGATATCATGGCAGTGTCCAGACAGAGATTAGGAAAGTTTTTTTTTTTTTTTTTTTCTCTATACTAGACTTTTTTACAACACTGACAGGTTGTCATTCTCTGGCACCTCGGTGAAAATTGTGGATGGATGTACGACTTTCTGCTAACATGAGGTCTAATGTCACCATGTCTCTTGGGACGTACCGCTGGTCTGTTGATTAAACCAAACTGCAGCTTCTGTATTATTTATCATCCGAAGGGGAGACATCTAATGTCAGTGGATGATCTTATACAAGACCTGTTGACTGACTGCTAGAGACTCTGCTGGATTTGTTAGCACGTCCACCTCCTGTGCATTTGGTTCAGTGTGATGCGGATCGACTTTGCATATGATCTGCATTGATTTTGTTTTTGTCATTGTACAAAGATAGCTTCATGCAGGCAGCTGAGGTACAATGAGTTCCTCTGGGAGTGAGAAATGAATCAGTGCACAACTGATAGCTGAGGGCATGCGCTAAATCTAACACAGATGGTGCTGAGATTCTAATCAGCTTCTACATTTACATAATTACAAATAATTCACAATACGTTACAATTTCCTACTTTTGTTTCATAAAGTACATGCATGTTTAGGTAACCTCACTGTAATATGATTAACGCTGAAAAACAACAACAACAGAAAATTGACTTTACTGTCAGCAATTCTGACTTTATTTCTTACAATTGTGCGATACAAACTTGTAATTCTGTCTTTTTTCTAAGAATTACATGATGCAAACTTGCAATTCTGACTTTTTTTTTTAGAACAGCGTAACACAAACGTGCAATTCTGACTTTTTTCTCATAATTGCATGATACAAAGTGCAATGAACAATACAAACTCACAATTCTGACTTTTCTTCTTGGAATTGCGTGACAAACTCGCAATTCTGACTTTTCTCAGAATTGCATGACACACTTGCAATTCTTACTTTTTTAGAATTGCATGATACAAATTCAGTTCTATTTTGTTAAAATTGCGTGAAACAAATTTGCAATTCTGATTTTTTTCTTAGAATTGCGTGACAGACTTGTGATTCTTACTTTTACAATTGCATGATACAAACTCACAGTTCTATTTTGTTAAAATTGCGTGAAACAAATTCACAATTCAGATTTTTTTTTTTTAGAATTGCATGATACAAATGTACAATTCTGACTTTTTTTAAATTGCGTGAGACAAACTTGCAATTGTTAAAATTGCGTGAAACAAATTCGCAATTCTGATTTTTTTCTTAGAATTGTGTGACAGACTTTCAATTCTTTCTTTTGTTAAAACTGCGTGAAACAAATTTGCAACTCTGACTTTTTTCTCAGAATTGCGTGATACAAACTTGCAATTCTGTTTTTTTAGAATTGCGTGATACAAACTAACAATTCTGACTTTTTTCTTAGAATTGTGTAATACAAACTCACAGTTCTGTTTTTTTAGAATTGCGTGATAAAACTTACAATTCTGACTTTTCTTAGAACTGCGTGACAGACTTGTAGTTCTTACTTTTTTTTTTTTTTAGAATTTCGTGAAACAAATGTGCAATTCTGACTTTTTTTAAATTGTGTGAAACAAACTCGCAATTCAGATTTTTTTCTTAGAATTGCGTGACAGACTTGCAATTCTTACTTTTTTAGAATGGCATGATACAAGCTCACAATTCTGATTATTTTGTTAAAACTGCATGAAACAAACTCACAATTCTGACTTTTTTTCTCAGAATCGTGTGATACAAACTCACAAATCTGACTTTTTTTTTTAAATTGCGTAAAGCAAACTCATAATTCAGATTTTTTTCTAGAATTGCATGATACAAACTCGCAATTCTGACTTTTTTCTTAGAATTGCGTGACACAGACTTTCAATTCTTACATTATTTTTTAGAATTGTATGATACAAACTCACAGTTCTATTTTGTTAAAATTGCTTGATACAAATTTTCAATTCTTATTTTTTAATCTAGAATTTCATGATACAAACTCACAATTCTGACTGTTTTTTTTTTTAATTGTGTAAAATAAACTCACAATTCATTTTTCTTTTTTAGAATTGCATATCATAAGCAATTCTTGCCTTTTTTTTTAGAATTTTGTGATACAAACTCGCAATTCTGACTTTTTTTAGAATTGCATGATACAAACTCACAATTATGATTTTTTTTTTGGAGAATTGTGTGAAACAAACTCGCAATTCTGATTTTTTTTTTTTTTTTTTTTTTTTTTTTTTTTTTTTAGAATTGCGTGAAACAAACTCACAATTCAGATTTTTTTTTTGTCAGAATTGTGAGATATAAACTAGCAATTGCGAGTTATATAGTCCCATTCCGAGGGGAAAAAAGACTGATATTTTCTCGGGCTTGTGAGTTTATATCTCACAATTCTCACTTAAATTGATAAAAGATTTTTAGAATAAAAGATTTTTATTCATTGGTGGAAACGCGCTTCCATGGTTTAATGCTGTAATGCCTTTTAAAGTGATTTAAAAAAACAAAACAAAAACAAAACTATAATTTACTGTATATTTAATATTTTAAAATGACAGATTTTTTTATTTTATTAGAGTTTAATATTTCATCTAAGACAAAATGTATTTTTGATATTCATATTTAATTTAATTTATCATTCAAACTACCAACTACTTTTGTTTTAAGTTTAAGTTTAAGTTTAAGTTGTTTTAAGTTAAGTTTTTCTTTATCTGCTGATATATTAAGTGATATAATCGCAATCAGACATCTTCCCTTCAGTAAAATCCAATCACAGATGGGCACCGAAGACTTATTTGAGATGCACGCCAAATTCCGCTGTAAATGTCAGTTGGTCTCGACTGACCACTTGTGATCTGATTACCCAAAGTGAATGTAAACAAGGCCCATGAGAATAAAAACCTTCCAGTATCTCAGAAAACAGAGCAATTTTTCAACATAAAGGACAGCCAGAAGCCGAAAACATAACTTTTATCTAAAAATATGAAGGAATTGAAACAGTTGCATTACCCAGCTGAGTTTGCTATCTTATTTTAATTTTAATTATTCATGTATTGTTTACTTCCTGGCTGTAAAATGTTTTGTTGTGCAGGTGTAACCAACACAACGCAGTGCCACTTACGTCTCTCAGTTGTGTTTCTGTGTAAATATAGGTTGTGTTTGCTACTGAGGGAGCCAATGTCTCAGCTGGGTGCATCAACAAGAACGTTCCACTTTTTTAGCCTGTCACTCACAGTAAGCTCTTGTGACAGACCATGAAATGGTGTAAATAGACAAGTGCAGGAAAACTCCTCAAGCACAAAGCCTCAAAACACACCACAACTGTCCTGACACAGCAACTGTGAGGGATGCAGGTAGAAAGAAACGCCCTTCATTACATCTACACTGTTGTCATTTTCATGCCCGATGTACTTGATTGTAAATCAATGCAAGTGATGATTACGTGATTTATAAAATTAATGCTTCCTTCATTAGCAAAGCTCTGATTGCTAAAACTGAAAGTTCTGTCATAGTAATCAAGAGACTGAAGCTTATATGCGGTAACCTTGCGCAAATCTGTTCCACCACCCTAATAATGTCTTGTTATTAGCTGCTCTGCTGTAGCAGAGCTTGAAATTCATGTCTGAAAATGGGGGAAAATTACCTCATTAAAAACTTCATATAAAGAAGGGTTTTAATTAAATTAAAATAGGGTTTTTTTTTTTAACAATACATGCTAAACTGCATAATTATGCATAACTAACTTGTACACTCGCTCACAGAACTGTCCCACTTTATTTATTAATATGTACTTTTAAAGTATTAATGTGTACCTTTGAGGTACTATAACATAACGTAAAATCTTTAATGGTTTTTATTAACTAAACATAAGAATTCATTTACATTGTTAATAATGGTGCAAGGTGAACACTTACTATGCTGAAGCAACTTGGGTCCTCTTGAGTACATTATTTTTTAGAAAAATCATGTTGAAATGTGAATATCAACTATGATGCACATCTTTCAGAATTTATTGTATTGTGTTGCATTGTATGTTCTGGCCCACAACAATAAAAACTACAGAGCGTTGATCATAAAACTAAGCATTTAATATAAACTATAATGTTTAATATATAGCATCTTCTACTGAGACATATTATTGGGAGATATGGAGTTGATATTTCTGTGCACTTTATGTGCATAGTCTGCTTCTACTATTAAAAAGAAACACTGATTTGAACATTTATATTGATTTACAAGCTAAATTCATATAATTTCATATACGTTACATATTTCATAGAAATATCATGAACTGAACTAAATCTCACATTTTTGCTCATTTTGGTCCATTTTGAATAAAAACAAGGTGTTTTCTTCCTTCTTCTTCATGGATAAACTCCATATTTGCTATATCATGCTTTATGCGCCATAAATGCCTGATGTATCAAATTTGATACTTTACAAAAAGCACATGCTTTATTTATTTATTTATTTATTTATTTTTTAAATAAAGGTCCAATAAGCTATGGAAGCCCCTTTCTGGCACTGAATAAAAAATAAAAAAGGTAATTGCGACTTCTAATCTCACAATTCCAATTTTTTTTTCACAATTGCGAGTTTACATCTCGCATTTCTGAACTTTTTTACTCTGAATTGCATGACGTTAACTCGAAATTGTGAGTTATAAAGTCTGAATTGCTATATGTTAACTCGCAATTCTCACTTTTCTCGCAATTGCGTGTTTGTATCTTGCAGTTCTGACTTTTTTTTCAGAATTGTGAGATATAAACAATTGTGAGTTATAAAATTCAATTCCGAGGGGGAAAAACCCCGGATATTATTAATGTTCTCACTTAATAACTTGCAGTTTTGTGTTATAAAAGTCAGATGTGCAAGATTCTATATCACAATTCTCACTTCATTTTTCACAATTGCAGCCTTTGCAAGTTTAAATCTTGCAATTTTGAGGGTTTTTTTTTTTCTCTCACAATTTCAAGTTTGTCATGCAATTCTAAGAGGAAAAAAAAAAGTCAGAATTGTGAGACAGAAAGCCGCAATTACCTTTTTTTTTTTTTTTTTTTTTTTTTTTTTTTAATTCAGTGGTGGAAACAGACTTCCATATCTGTTTCATTTCGAAACAAACAAGCAAACAAACAAAAAAACGTCCCATTAGTGTTTCCACAAGTGGTCCTTCTCCTTCCCCTTCTCCTTTTTCTGTTAACATTTAAGATTTTGTTGTTTTTTTTGGCTGAGAGTTGGCTCTAAAACTGACCTTTAAAAATGAGTGCAAAGATATTTGATTCTACTGGTCTCTGTAGTTATATTGAAAGTAGCTTGTTTAAATTTCACATAATACATTGAAAATGGAGGCTGATATAATACTGAGATAGTAGACACCTCTCCTAAATCATTTACTGGCATAATCATAATACACAAAGTATGAATATAAATATTTAGTCAAGCTAACCGTAAGTGACATGCATTTGTACATACAATGGATGGTTGTCTAGAGAGAGATTGAACAGGTGTTGAGTTTGTTTTAAGTAGGTCTCTTCAGCAGCTGCACTAGCTGTGCAAGTTTATTCAATCCAAGTGAGTGGCATGGGAAGGCGAGACTCCACAAAACGTTTGCAGTGTAAATACAGAGTAAAATCAAATGTACATTACATACCATTAGTTGATAAATGTCCACGACTGTAACTTTTGCACAGAACTGTAAACGGAGCACCTTGTTATTTATATTAATCCACTTGTATATTTTTAACCAAAATGTTTGTTTACATTTCATCCAACGGACAGAAGTCAGGCGATGAAATTCATGCCATGTAGCAGTAACCATACAAGGAGCTCTTCAGTGTTGATACTAAGAGACGTGATGATTTAAAGCACCAGTTTCATGACATTTGAAGTTCCTTTAGTGTAATTTTAATGAGGTTCAATGAGGACTTTCTCCTGTTGTACTGAAAAGCTGCTTGAGTTTTGTGTGGCAACTCCTGTCCCAGCTTGTGTTTGTCCAGGAGCTGGTTAGCTTCAAGAGGAGATTCCTTGCTCTGTTTTTGTCCTCTTGTCACAGGCTGTCAATTAGAGGCCTGTTCACTTTAGCCTTCAGCTTATTTGCCCTTTTCTCTCAGCGTTCCCTGCCTTAGTGAAGAGAAGGAAATGATGGCAGCAATTACTGTAGGAGCAACCTGATAGACTCTGACACAAATAGGGTGCAGTCGGATGGTGATCGATGGTTTTCAGCCACTGGACGACCAGTGGTGAGTTTTCCTAGTGTAACATGTTGGCAAATATGTTCATCTTAAAAGGATAGTTCACCCAAAAAAGACAATTCTGTTATTAATTACTCACCCTCATGTCGTTCCAAAACTGCAAGACCTTCGTTCATCTTCAGAACACAAATTAAGATTTGTTTGATGAAATCCGAGAGCTTTCTGAGCCTGCATAGACAGCAAGACAACTGACACGTTCAATTTCCAGAAAAGTAATAAGGATATTGTAAAAACAGTCCATGTGACATCAGTGGCTCAACCTTAATTTTACGAAGCTATGAGAATACTTTTTGTAACCTTGTCAACTCTTGCTGTCCTGACTGCTAGTGGTTGGAAGTGTCTAGACCTCCACCATGGGCTTGTAATCTTAACTAGAAATCATTTCAGCTGTAATGTTAATGGAGAGCACAATCTCACTGAGCAATGAGAGAGATGCATTGCATTTGCAAGACTAAACACCCACATCAGCGGCACGACTATGACAGATGCTTTCAGGAAATCAAAGCATCATGCTTTGTGTCGGTGTTTAGGACTAATGGACCAGCAACAGTACATCAGGTTGTAGCAGTTTGAAAATGTGTGGATTTCAATTATATTGTTTATGAAATGCATTTAGGCTACGCTTTGATAAAGGACTTTTTAATTAAGATGATGCTGTGAGTGACTAACACCATTCAGCCTCTGCACAGTCTTTATGTGATGTGTGTACTTCTAAGTCAGTGAAGTTCTGATCATCTAATGACTTTTCTGAAGATGGATTATAGTTGAATGCAAAGCCGATAAGCCACAGATCCGACGCAACGGCACGCTTTGAGATTGATGTAGTCAGCTGAATGATAAATGGGTTTTTTCTAACAAAGGTTGCCTTGCCACTCTTAGATATCATTTAAAGGGATAGTTCACCTAAAAAGGAAAATCTGTCATTACTTACTCACCCTCATGTTGTTCCAAACCCGTAAGACCTTCGTTCATCTTCAGAACACAAATTAAGATATTTTTGTTAAATTCTGATAGCTTTCTGACCCTGCATTGACAGCAATGCATCTGACATTTTCAAGGCCCTGAAAGGTAGTAAAGACATCATTAAAATACAAAAGTTTACAGAATCTGCAAAATGGTAGGCTAATTATTACCAAAATAAGAGGGATCATACAAAATGCATGTTATTTTTTATTTAGTACTGACCTGAATAAGATATTTTGCATAAAAGATGTTTACATAAAGTCCACAAAAGACAATAATAGTTCAAAAGTTTACATACAGTTGATTCTCAGTACTGTGTTGTTACTTGAATGATCCACAGCTGTGTTTGTTTGTTTAGTGATTGTTGTTCATGAGTCCCTTGTTTGTCCTAAACAGTTAAACTGCTTGCTGTTCTTCAGAAAAATCCTTCAGGTCCATGTTTCAGCATTTTTGTGTATTTGAACCCTTTCCAACAGTGACTGTATGATTTTGAGAACCATCTTTTCACACTAAGGACAACTGAGGGACTCATATGCAACTATTACAGAAGGTTCAAACGCTCACTGATACTCCAGAATGAAAAAAACATGCATTAAGAGCTGGGGGTGAAAACTTTTAAATAGAATGAAGATGTGTAGATTTTTCTTATTTTGCCTAAATATCATATTTTTTTTTTCATTTAGTACTGCCCTTCAGAAGCTACAGAAGTTACTTGGATGTTTCAAAGAAAAAAGAATGAGTTAAATTTACCTTGATCTTCAAATTCAAAAGTTTTCACCCCTGGCTCTTGATGCATCGTTTTTCATTCTGAAGCATCAGTGAGCGTTTGAACCTTCTGTGATAGGTGCATATGAGTCCCTCAGTTGTCCTCAGTGTGAAAATATGGATCTCAAAATCATACAGTCATTGTTGGAAAGGGTTCAAATACACAAAAATGCTAAAAAAACAAAGAATTTGTGTGACCCAAAGGATTTTTCTGAGGAACAGCAGGCAGTTTAACTGTTCAGGACAAACAAGGGACTCATGAACAACTATCACAAAAAAAATAACACAGCTGTGGATCTTTCAGGCAACAACACAGTATGAAGAATCAAGTTTATGTAAATTTAGTGAATACATTTTTATAAATTAAACTATTATTTTCTCTTATGGACTACATGTTAACATAATTTTATTTAAAATATCTTATTCCGGTCAGCACTACATAAAAATAACATGTATTTTGTATGATCCCTCTTATTTTGGTAAACTAATTAACATTTTGCAGATTCTGCAAGGAGTATGTAAACTTTTGACCCCAACTGTAGTCCATGTGACATCAGTGGTTCAACCATAATATTATGAAGCTACGAAAACGCTTTTTGTGCGCTAAGAAAACAAAAATAACGACTTTATTCAACAATTTCTTCTCTTCCGTGTCAGTCTTTGATGCACGTTCACAAAAGAATATCTGTCTTTGTAATGTGTAATGTTTGTTTGCAATTCTTTAAAGAATTAACTTTAAGGTGTGTGTGAATTAGTAACATGACATGAAGAAAGAAAACTTTTTAATCTTTAATAAATTAAATTGTTTATAAGTTGCAAAAGCTGTGGAAGATTATTAGACTTACACAAGCAATTATATGAAACATCAGAGGGCTAATTAATGCTAATGATAATTGCATACTACTTTCATTCATTTGGCTTTACTGGCAGTACTAATATTGTTTGTGATTTATTTATAACAAGAATTCTTCAAGTTTATGAGTACTGTTATAAAATTGACATATTTAGACTAAGGCTTGTATACATGTTTAATATCACCAACACCGATGCTAAGGAGAAATGTTTTTGTCCTGCAGCTGAATTTCTTTCAGTCCCTCACACAAGCTCACTCTTGTCTTTTTTTCCCACTGCCGCAATGTGTTGCTGTTTAAAAAAATCTATTAATATTTTATTCCCCCTTATAAACTCCCAGCCTAGGGCTGAAGTCTTCTCGAAGTGTCTGGATGCCTTTGTGGGAACATAGGTTTTGGGATTTTTGTAATGAACAATGAAGCTTTTGCTTCTTTCTTCTATATGTCATTAGCTTTTGAATTCCATACACAGTAGGCGCATTTTAAAATTTAATCACATGGAGCCTGAACCCGACAAAACCGGGCGATAAATCTCACACATGGCCGCGAGATCTTTAAACTGCGTCAAAGGCGTGATTTGACCGCCAGAAGTGTAACAATGGGGTGAGGCGTCAAGATGAACAGAGCCTCATCACAGAATATATACTTTCAATAATGAAGGAGGGTGCCAAATGCGCAATCTGTGGGGTTGCTAGGCAACTGCATCAGCATCACTCCAGCAGCCTTGTGTCAAGAAACGCATTGGAACCACGCTTTTGAATGGCATCGCCTGGCTCGTGTATGTGATTTGCAGCACATTGATTGAAGCACGCCCCATTGCCTGCCTCTTATCGGCGATGGCAAAGTCACACACGGGGTGAATCGCTCGGTAAAGGAAGTCATGATTCCCAGGCATCACCAGTTCAGCACATTTGGCAGCATTCGTGTGACTATTGTTGTGGCGTCTTTAGTCACAATGTATCACCACAAGTTGACAGATGAGCATGTTTCACGATTTCGTTGCCCTTCGTCTGTAGTATGTAACACTGTCAGTTATGAGCAGCCCTGCGTTTAGAAGGTCTTGCTGTGTGATCATTGGTTAGTAATCAGTAGGACACGATCAAACTGTGAACTGCTCACTAGAGCCGCTGCTGACGGCAGCAGAGCACACTTATAAAAGAGAATCTTTGCTCCTTTAATTTAGATTTACAGCCCTAGCAGATTATACATTTATATACTTATAAATATGGCAGTGCAGAGCTACCACTGTTCCTAACAGGATTTAGCACCAACCTTTTCATTTTCCCTCATTTTTATTTTTTTCTGTCCACTTTTCTTGTGTTAGGAATATATTATGAAATACTCTTAGAATTATAAAATAATAATAAAAAGAATGTATTTCTGTCATGGCAAATTACTGCAGTCTTTAGTGTCACTTGATCCTTCAGAAATCATTATAATGTTGTGATTTTCTTGTGTTATGGTCAGCTGATATGTATGAATTCTGCCACTGAATAAAAAATAAAAAAAATGCTATTGCGACTTATTTTTTTGCAATTCTGACTTTTTTTTTTTTCTCAAAATTCTATTTTTTTTTAATTGCGAGATATAAACTCACAATTGCGAGTTAGAAAGTCAGAATTGCAAGATATAAACTCACAGTTTTCCTTAGAATTGCGAGATAGAAACTCATAATTCAGACTTTCTTCTCACAGTTTTTTTCTCAACTTTTTTCTCAAAATTCAAATTTTTTCTTCCAAATTGTGAGATATAAAATCGTAATTGTGAGATATAAAGTCAAAATTTTTACTTTTTTTGGCAGTTTTGCCTTTTTTTCTCAAAATTCAGATTTTTTTTTTTTTCAAAGTTGTGAGATATAAACTCACAACTACGAGATATAAAGTCAGAATGGCAAGATATAAACTCACAATTCAGACTTTTTTTCTCAGAATTGCATGATATAAACTCACAATTGCAAGAAATAATCAGAAATATGAAGAGATATCAGAGATATAAACTCAATTTTTTTTTTCTTGCATTTCTTAACTTTTTATTTCTCTCAATTCTTTTTTTCTCAAAATTGTGAGATATAAACTCGCAGTTGTGAGTCTTAAAGTCAGAATTGTGATAAACTCACAATTAAGACTTTTTTCTCAGGAATTATATATAAGCTGTTTGCTTTCACTTAAGACCTATATGTAACATATGTGTGTGTGTGTGTGTGTGTTTGTGTATATATATATATATATATATATATATATATATATATATATATATTATATATATTATATATATCACACACACACACACCTATATATATATTATATATATATATATATATATATATTTGCACTTATTTGATCAAAACTTAAAACAGTAATACTAAAAACAGTAATATTGTGAATATACTGTGAAATATTCTTAGAGTTTAAAAAAATATTCCTGTCATGGCAAATTACTGCAGTGTTCATGATCCTTCAGAAATCATTAGAATGTTGTGATTTGGTGCCCAAAAACATTTCTTATTATTTGCCAGTGATGAAAACAGTTGTGCAACTTATTAATATTTTCGTCGAAACCTTTTTTTCCCTGGAATTTTAATCCATCAAATTTTCTAAGAAATGTCACTTTTGATCAAATTAATGCCTCAAAAACAATAATTTCTTTTAAAAAAAAAAAGTATATATGTATATGTTAATTATATATTTATGCTTACTTACTGTGTGTATAAAGTTTTAAACAGACAGTCTTATGTAAACCACTTAAATGATTATTTCTGATTCATCGATATCAATTTTTTATACACAGCATTTAAACAACATTTTAAACTTTTAAATTAGTAGCCTGTAGAGCTGCAGGATTCACTGTAAAAAAACTATTTGTTGAGTCAACTTAGAATAATTTGTTACCTGGCTGCCTTAAAATTTTAGGTTCAGTCAACTCAAATAAAGTTTATTCAACTTGAAATGTTAAATTATACTAAGTGACAACTTAGATTGAGTTGAGATTCAACTTAAAATTTTAAGGCAGCTGGGTTACTTACCCATCTGGTAAGTTTAACAAACACAAATATCTAAGTTTTTACTTAGTACAACTTAACATGTCAAGTTAAACTTATTTGAGTTGACTGAACTTAAAATTTTAAGGCAGCAGGGTAACAAGTTATTTTAAGTTGACTCAACAAATTGTGTTTTTTGTTTTTTACAGTGTTGTTCGTTAAAAGATTGCAATCTCGATTTAAATGTAAACCTTTGATAAAGTCATACCAGAACATTCAAATCTGTGTTTGCTCAAAAAGAACAGTTATCGTGTTTGGGTATAAACAGCTTCATGGTCCTTTCTACCATTTATAGTTTGGATATAGACACCATCTTCTGAAAGTAATTTTCACTTCAAATTAGCACTTCAAATGTAGTTTGTAAATTACAGCGTAACTGTGGCTACAAATGGCTGTTAAAAGTGTATTTGTCATTGAATTTGTCATTAAGTATTGAAATAAGTGAAGTATTTCTGAGTCACTGAATTGTTAATTCAAACAATTATTTTTTTTAAATAATTCATTCAAATTAATTCAACATTTCTGAATGGACTGCAGCAATTAATATGTTGTCACAGCCTCTGGTAAATTACATGTTATTTCGCTTAGTTCAGAATATTTAAAAATCATGATCTCAAAAAAAAAATCGTGTTTCTCAATGTATCTAGAATCGTGCAGTTTTGTAGCCTTTTTATCCATCATCTGTTGATTTTGGTAGGTTCGCTTTGTCAGTCTCAGACAGAGTGGCCAAAAATGATTGCAGTGTATTGCAGTGCTTGATTCATTCATTAATTCATGCGTTACATATAATTTAATTCAAAATGTTCTTTTTTTAAAAACCTGCTGGCCTAATTACATCTTTATTAAAACTGAAATAAATTCTACTTTCCTTTTTTTTTGTAGACTACTGCATCTTGCCGTTTGAAGAGCTCATTTATGATGCTGTCTTTTTTAAAGTCTGCCCTTCTTTTTGTTCTTGCAGCTTCCTGAACTTCTCCAGGCTCAGTAGTGCTGGCGCCTCAAACGTATTTCATCCTCTTCCTCATCGATTGCGACTTCGAACTCCTCTCTCCCTCTGCTGAGGGAGCACCTGCCGTCTGTACTTCTGCTCTCCAGTACACCAAAGCAGGTGACTTCAGCACAGACACCGAAAGACAGTCCTTTTACACTCACAGGTACCCTGGGCCTTTTTTTTTGATTCACCTGAGATATCATATTCCTGCAGTCCAAGCAGTATACAATATAGCCCTCTCTGCTTCTGACATTCAAATGTCCTTTTTTCAGTAAGACTACACTTGTGTCCAAGCAACCAGCCTGTTTGAAAGCCCCACATGTCACAATTCTGAGAAGTAATGTGTAAATAACAGGAAATTACATGAGAAATAAGGGCACAGTTGCGAGACATAAAGTTGCAGTGGCTTGTGTCCACATGTCAAGGCCTCTCATAGAAGCTTGTCCCAATTTGACTGGAAACGTGCAACTTAGGAGCTTGTCAAGACTGATTTTGTCTCTCGTGATGTCTTTTTGAGAACAAAATATAATTGGTTCCCTTGAGTGCTGCCTCATTGGGGGTTCACTGGTATGTCAGGACAGCCTGGTGCCCTTGAGCATTGTGTATAGTAAAGATCTTGTTTCATCAGAATAAGAAGTAGAATGAGAACTCCATTCCCAGTGCACCGGGGTGTGTGTGACCACAATGTACTGACATGTGTGAACATGTAGTGACAAATCAGATCTGATCTTAATCTCACACCTCCTCTGCACCTATGTAGACTATTGGAATGGCTGCTAAACCTCATCCACCTCTGATGAAGAAGCACAGTCAGACCGATCTGGTGAGCCGACTCAAGACGCGCAAGATCCTGGGTGTCGGTGGAGAGGATGATGATGGAGAAGTGCATAGGTCAAAGGTCAGTCTTTGTATGTTGTGTTATTGCGTCCTTATTAATTTCCTCTCCCAAGTTGTACGTGACTTGCATACCAACTTACACACGCTGACAAGCATGATAATGTTTTGCATTCAGTTCTTGTAGTGAAGCGGATGTTCTTATTGTCAGCGTGTGATATGAGCTGTACAAAAACACACAATGCAATCTTTCACTCATATGATGCGCTTTCTCGTTTTTTTTATGTGGCCTTGTTTTGGGTTTATTTTACCTGTTACTTTTTGTGTAGTATGTTGCCATTAGTTGGGTTTTACACAATTCCTGTCCACAAGTCCAAAATGAAACAAATGTGAGTAAAAACTGGCCTTGTTGAATAAATGAAATGTTACTTACTAGTAGATGGTAAGATGGCTATGTCAGATTGTAAGAACGACCTGACTGTTGCTGATGTAAGTGACATGCAACATTTAAAGCAGACAGACACAATCTGTCTACTAAAGAAAACATCTGTTATGACTTGTCTGTCTTCTCAGTGAAAAACTTCCTGTCTGAAGTTGCAGAGTGCAATTTATTTTCTTTCTCATGACACATGAAATATACTTTGAATTACAGCAACAAAACACAATCACGAGGAACAGGATTAAGATTTTGTGACCTGAAATGTTTGAAACGCATTCATATCAGCTTGAATAATTCATTTGCTATAAGAGAAAAATATTTAGTTACTTATCTACACTCTTAAAAATAAAGGTGCTTTAAAAGGTTCTTCACAGCAATGCCATTTTTGGTTCCACTAAGAACCATTCAGTCAAAGATTCTTTAAAGAACCATCTCTTTCTTACCTTTTTATAATGTGAAGAACCTTCTTTCGCCTTTTGTGAAACAGAAAGGTTCTTCAGATGTTTAAGGTTCTTTATGGAACCATTTAGACAAAAAAGGTTCTTCTATGGCATTATGAAGCACCTTTATTTTTAAGAGTGTAGGGCCTGTTTTATTGTATTCCAAATTCTGTTTTTTCCATTTTCTTTTTTCTAAATTCATTTTTTTTTTTTTTTTCCATTTTAATTTTTCTAGACTCTGTTTTAAGAGACACTGCAGGAAAAAAAGCTGTTTTTTTTGTTTTTTTTCATGCACCTGTCAAGTTTGAGATTTTGGGTTTTTGGTTTTTCATAAAGTGTTTTTTTCAGACTAGTGGAAAGAAAGCATCCAAAAGACACTGTTACGTGTTTCTTTTATAGCACTTTATCTATTTGTGTCAATAGAATTCAATTACAATACATATTTTTAAAGGTTTTTACTTTTCTACGTTTTCTCAGAATTAGTTTTTTCTCTTGCACTGAGACATAAATGTCAACTTTAGTAGCACTTACACACACCAAACTTTACATTTTTATTCCTGTTTATATCCTGAAGGTTTGTACAGAGGGATTTGTTTATATATAATTTGCTTGATTTTATACGTTTTATTCCTCCCAAAATTTTTTTTAAAATATATTGTTTTCTGTCTGTTATAATTTTTTTTTTTTTTTTTTAATTATGGAGTGACAAAATGAGATACCCAAAATTCCCTCTGTAAAAACATTTGACTGTAATATGTCAAAAATTAAACAAGAATTTTGAAACGGACTTCATCCAGTGTTTAGATTGTTTGTGCTAGAAGTGTATGCAAATTAGGGCGTATTTCATTAAATAATGCCTCATTAACATATTTAAACTGAACATTTTAGAAAACTTGTAATACAAAAAATGTATGCAATTATCAATGTAATCAATCAACTGGGTAAGTAGGGTGATAACTATTAGTTCATTTTGTTTTACCCTATTTACCTGCAGTGTCTCGCCTTAATGGTTAAATAAAAAAAAACAAAACATGTCTAATTATTTGAAATTATGAAACTTACACATGTAACAGCAATTTATTAAAAGTTTAAGAAATTACATTTGTAAGGCCCTATGCAATACGTTTCCATTTTTCCCCATTTCTTGAATTGAGCTTTTTTTTTTTTTTTTTTTTACCAAATTCTGTTTTCCATGAATTTTCTGGATTCCATTTTAATGTTTTCCTTAAATTTGAACAATTAAAAGCATCTCTAATTAATTTGTTTTATTTTTTCTTTATATATTTTTAGTGTTGTGTATTTACACTTTTCTGGTAAATAAATTCTAGTAAATAAGTTTTCTGTTAAAGAGCAGGTCATATGGTATTTTTAATTGTCCTAATATCGTGTTGGAGTCCCCTACAACAGGTTTAAATGCATCTAAGGTCAGAAATCATTGCAATTTTCTTAGAATATACATTTAATATTAGTCATTTCTTAAAGGTTTCTGTTTGCAGACTGTTTAGATTTAAGGATAGCTACATTACAAACTGCAAAAGCAGTATTTTTCAAAAACCCATATGACCTGCTCTTTAATATTCCTTAAAAATAAAGTTTTAAAAATATTTTTATTATTATTATTATTAGTAGTAGTAGTAGTAGTAGTACCATCATTACATTAAGTAATATATTTTTGTCACAATTTCAAGTTTTACAAAACTTTTATTTTGATGGGTTGCTGTGAAGACCTATAAGTTTCTGTTTGTATGATATGATGATAGTTTTTCTCAAAAGAAATGGTAAAATGCTCATGAAGTGACTCTCAGAGCAGTTCTAAAGTTAATGTTTATGTTCGTCTATTTGTATATTAAGGCAACAGAGACTTAAAACACTGCGAGGGTCACACACACTCTTCAATACGCGTGTAGTAAACGAAACCATGTGTTTGTGCTACTCATTTACACTGAGATACGCAGAACTTGTAGTATTCATTTTTAAATATTCATTTTGTGGCTTATTATTCACAGTCACTAGTCCATGTCACATTTTGAGGTAAGTGTACTGACCTACTTTGATTTATTCATCCCGAATTAGGCAAATTCTGTGACATTCTGTGAGAGATATGAGATGATGAGATACATTGTATCAGCACATCTGTGTTAGTTATGATGAAACAATTTGTGGTGCATTGGCGTGATTATTGTAACACAACTGATACTCAGAGCTTTAAAATTTTATGCAACGACAGTAGATCCAAGTATGATGCTATAACCAAAACAATTTCACAATTAGTTATTCTTGGCAGCTGTAATGGGTCCAATACTTATTTCATATGCAAAGATGTTACCCAATCACTGCAGTGAGCATAGACAGTACATTGAAGTCTTAAAAATACCCTCTAATTTGAACAGCATTTTCAAATTAAAAGACTAAAATCAGGGTATAAAATGTGATTTTATTTCAAAATGTTCAAAATTCTGAATTTATAAAGTATAAATACTACTAACATTGTAAGTCTTCGATTGTATGATTACCTATTACTATAAACCAAGAAAAACTTGTGTTCTGATTTCATGTGTTGTTGTTTTGCTTACTTGTACATGAACAGCTATCTAGAAATTAAATCTGCACAAAATAATCCAGTAACTCTAAAGGATATGAAAAATGCCAGTACTCTATGTCATGTTTAGAAATGCACTCTGTTATGGCCATATACCCATATCTGAGGTTGTTTGTTTAGCTAAAATTGTTTAGCTTTTTGCGAGAGAGAATGATGGACCCATTTGCTACTAAAAATAAATGAAGGAAGCACTCCATTTTACTTTTAAGTTGTCCTCAAGCTGTACACCCACAGGAAAGCGAGTGTGACGCGGTGAAACGGCCGTTGTTTTTCCATGAGCAGGAGGGCTGAGTTTCCTGTATATAGAGTGAAGGGTCTTAGTTTGTGTGGAGATGTTATAGGGTTACTCAGAGCTGTGGCAAGGGCCCTGTCCTGCGCTTCCCCTTTTATCATGTCTGAATCAGCTCTGTGGTTATTTCACTGATATAGGGGCTTTTGCAGGATGTAACAAGGCCATTTAGAAGTATTACTGGAAACACTGTGGCTATTCAGTATAATTTGAAAAGGAATTTATTTTTGATTTAGGCATCTAACAAGCTCCCATTTGCAGAGATTGCAATGAAAGATCTTTCTGATTTGCACAGCTGTAGATGGGTCCAGTTTTGAGGACGGGACTCAACCTGATCTCAGATTTTTTCACAAGACGTGAAATATGTACAGCCATTGAATGTGAAATATTCACTAAGTGGCGTTAAAAGAGTGTTTTTTTTTTTTTCCTCCGGAACAGATGAATGTACATATTGTGCGTAACATGTAACGTTGGTTTTGTACATGTCACCGCAGTTCTGAGTCCGTTGAGTGGAGGTGTAACTCTTAATTCTTCCGTGACGCAATCTCAAGTAAGCTGTTTTGGCCTGTTTTTCATTCTTTCATCTTTCAGCTCTTTCATCGCGAGTCATGTTTTTCACAAGATTCGTACCCAATGATTCTACATCCTAATTCCAATTTCATTCTGGCTGAGCTGCTGAGCAAGTTTGTTACATTCGGAAAGTGAAACATATGGAGCTGTAATCATAAATGTGTATGAAAACGATTACAAGTGCTTGCTGTTCATGTCTATTGGAAATTGCAGTGATAGAACAAACTTCTTATGATTTAAAATAAAATCCAGTCAAGCTAACCTTATGAAAAAACAGTTATAACTATCTTGAAGCTGGTATAGCAGTATAATGTAAGCAGTAGTTCAAATGGTAGACCGGTTTGAATTATGCACAGTATAAATTAAAAAAAAAAAAAAAAAAAAAAGCAGTGTAAATGTGGCTAAGCAATGTAGACAGCTTGGTGAATCAAGAGGAAATCCCTGTTAACTGCATGCACTTCTGACTAACAGTTGGAAAACTTTTAGAATTATTAATAACACACTTTCTTTAACTAAGCACATGAACGTCCTGTAAACGGCCATTAATAGAAACCAGACACGCTGAAGACGAACACAAAGAAAAGAATATACTGTAGCAGGCAGAGCACAGAACTCACTGTTCACCGTGCTCAAAATATTGGAAGAAAGTCCTAAATACAGAATTGGCTGTGGGGGTTTATATAAATATATTTGTGATGGGAACTGACTGTCTTCAGAAAAATTTACAGGGTATTTTCTTTTCATCTTACCTCCATATACCTTAATACATATTAATGTAGTATTTAAAAGCACAGAGCTGCTTTGTTTATTGCAGTAACCAAGAAAACGCTGTATTACTGCTGTTCCATAAGCGCCACCTGCTGTCAGAGAATGGATTTGCATTCTCATTCAGTCCAGATGTTTTATGTAACATAATTTCACAAAGCTAAGGTCAGACTATTCTGTTTTTGCTTCAAATTTTGAAATTATAGATGTGGCATGTTTGTTTGGATTGGTGATTAAAATGCAGTGGTTCTGCAACTGCTTCATGCATTCTGATTAATATAATGGCACAGTCAGGGAAAAACTGTGATAAACTGTCAAACCGCCATAAACGTGATACAGATTTTTGGTCAAACCGGCCAGCACTCATTTCTCTGATTTAACAAAAATGGTGTCCCCATGAAATCAAAATTGAAGGTTTTTGGCTTTTAGTATGAATGTATTACCCTTAAGGTTATCTGTAAGATAGTGTACGCCAAAAAAAAGACAAAATTCGCATTTACAAGATTTAAGCATTCAAAACTTAAAGTCTCTCACTTCCGCCAATATGGATGAGCGATTTTGATGACATGATGACAGATTCTCATCAAACTTTCTGTCCAATCAAATGCTCTCTAGAATCTGAAACGCCCTGCCCCCTATGCTATAAATAGATGCTGAAGATACAACTGAAAACAGTCACTTGTTCACAAAATTAGTATTTTCTGTACAGTGAATGGCATGTAGTGCACTATATGTGTAAATATGCTTTCCATTGGGGCGAAAGAAGTCTGGTTTCACTCCAGTCCAGAGACACAATAGCACAGAGTGGATCAGAGTGGTGCAGACCACAAAACGACCCATTTGCATTCTACACAGAATGCTGTATTTTATAGCAGTATGGATGAGATTGTGGCTGTCAATTTTGATCAATTTAATGAATCAATTTTAATAAAATATCTCAAAATAATACTGTATTGTATAATACTGTAAATGTTCCCAAACCAAAATTTGGAATTATTTTAGGATCCCAAATAGGGCATGTTATGTCATGATTCAAGTCTGTAGGGTGAAATTTTCATTCATGGGTGAACTGTTCCTTTAACAGAGAGCGTTTTTGAATATCATCTGGTCAGCCCAGGCTTATGAAAATACGTGCCTCTGTATACCTTTCTGCAACACCGTATTTACATATATTACTGCACATTTTGTGGCATTTTCAAAGTGACCGTGTGACATTTTTATTACATCGATACAGGCACGTATTGTTGCGTTTTTATTGCGCTGCTTGAGGCACGTATTCAGAATTCAAATATTCGTTGAGTGTCGTTAAAGGTTAACGCTCTACTGTGTTGGAAATTTCCACTACACCAAACCCTAGACTTATAGTGTTAACACATGCAAAAGTGACATAAAAACGCATTTGTTGATGCAGCCGTGCTATTTTAACTTTCTTATGCGGATTTGTGCCGTTTTGTCGAACCATAGTTTCATGGGGTTCATACCGGAGCTCTTCATCGCCCAAGTGCAACGCCGTATCACGTGAGCTACCGAGCAAACCATATGAAGCTGTACATGTGACGACAACATTCAGAAGTATTAGTTTTCAAATCATGCAGGATGTCAAAATTTTGAAGTCATAATACAATATTCTGCAAGTAACTGTGAAAATTAGGCTGATTTAATCAAAACTCATACTTTGTCTCAAAAGGAATCAAAGTTTCCCCAGAAGCTACATTGGATTGGATCATCCTGATTCAGATATATACTTTTGCAGATTACAAAATCCGGATAACCGGTGTTCTGAATTGGATTTCATATCACGACATATGGCTACTAGCTATGTCAAGACCAACAGGAATAGAAAAACATCCCTTTAGTCAGATTCCCTCATCTGATCTACAATTAAATTAAATGCAAACAAATATACATGCAACAACGATACAGGTGTTAGAAAATATATCATCTCTGATTATTGTGTATTTGTAACTAAAATACAGTAATAAAAACAGTTAAAATATATTTATTTCTTTGACATTGACAGGTGTTTGGGGGATATTTTTTTTTTTTTTTTTTTTCTTTTTTTTTTAACAGTGACTTTTTTTTCACTTTACTATGCTGAAAGGCTTAATAATTAATGTGTACCTAATGTACTTCATCACTGCAGCGGTTAAATTAAATGCAAAATATAAATAGCATATTTATGAAAGCGTGTTTCTGCCGCTGAATATAAAATAAAAAAAAAGGTTATTGCGACATTTTAAGTGATATAAACTCACAGTTTTGAGAAATCAAGTCTGAATTGCAAGATACATTTTTTTTTCTCACAATTGCATGATATAAATAAACAATTGCGAAAAATAAAGATAAAAACTCATAATTCTGACATTTTTCTCATAGCTGTGTGATATAAACTCAGTTGCGAGAAATAAAGTCCGAATTGTGAGATAAAAACTTGTAACTCTGACTTTTTTTCTCACAATAGCATGATAAAAACTCGCAATTCTTCATTTTTTTTCCAGAAATGCGTGATATAAACTCACGGTTGTGAGAAATAACGTCTGAATTTCGAGATAAAAACGTTTTTCTCGCAATTCTGACTTTCTTCTCAGAATTGAGATATAAACTTGAGTTATAAACTTGACATAAACTCACAGTTTATGTCAAAAGGAATCAAAGTTGTTGGTGTTTTACTGCTTCTAGTGTTAATTTCAACTGGAAACTGATTCATACATACAGGTACGTTTTTCAATTTTGCAGAAATGTATATAGAGGCACGTATTTCCAATGTGCCTATGTTGCATCTGGTTCCTTTGTAGAGATGTATTTTCACTGCTGTTTGTTAGCAATTAAAGTAGTAGTCAAGATGGAGTAACCTAACACTGAGTCACATCCCTCCAATGACAGATTTACAGTAGGATTTCTGTTGCTTTCCTTTCCTTGCATTGCGAACGTTTTCCTTCACGCATGTGCCGGTGCTTGATGAAGGATGAAGGAGCGGAGCGGTCACACAGACCGGATTATTCCCTCCAAAACAGCATTGTTTATTTCTTCCCCTTCCTGCCTTCTCTCTGGCCTGTGTCACACTATTCTGCATCATTATTCTTGCTAAATGCGTCTCATGCTCATAATTCAGGTCTGCTTCCTGGAGAAGGGTCTGTTCCTGTGAAAACCACACATGCTAGAATGACTGTACCAACGCATGATTCAGTAATGGCACAGCAGCCAGAGACCAAACTCACATTCAAACAGATGCACATGTCAGAACACATGCACAGTTACACCTAGTGAAGTGCTGTTTTTATTTGTGCATGGCCTTTTGGTGTAAATGACCCGTGAAGCATCTGAATGGGGGTTTTATTTGCATCAGAAGTTGTTTTGACTGCGGTAGAAACAGACACAGCCAGTGTAAAGATATGGTAATAAACACTCTGATCTCTCCATGTCCATTTTCAATGTTTTGATATCCTCAAAAGTGCAATTTTTGTTTACATGTTTCTTGCACAAGTCGACCTGGGCTTTGGTAATAGCTCCCATAAGATCACTCTCATTGCTATGCCTGGCTTTTATCTTCTGCATTCAGAGACTGACCTGCGGTAGCCTCTAATCAGGATGTCGGTACTCGCTGACAATTTTTTGCAGAGGCCAAAGCAGCCAGCAAATGAAAATATTTGCGCTGTTTTAGAGCTCAGAAATGTCTCGGCCATCACAGAACCAACCACCAGATAAAATGCAATTTGCAGTTAGCCACTTGGTAAAGTACGCTTTAGAGCCTGAAATCTTTGCTGCTGTGAATCGTAATGAAATACGACAGCTCTAATATTAAAACGGGATTGGATTTAATTTAGTTTAATCTGTCATCACTACAGTTGATCACCTCTGACCTGGAAGCAGAAGTTTTTGCTTAGTGATGTGAGTCTGTGTAACTTCTCTGCAATCTTTGTAAATTGCAAATAATTTTAAATTAGCCTCAGGGTTTTTAAAAACTGTTACCACTGTCATTTGCGAACTACTTATTTATTTATTGGGTTAATCAAACAAGTAGTTCTTATTCTCTCTGACAGAAACCTCATCTCTCCATATTTCGACTAAATCAGTGCTATTGCTCGCTCTTTATGTTAGTCTGTTAGTCTGAAATGGCTAATGTTTTATTCATAGAGATCTTGATTTTGAGGTCAAGCTCAAACAGGCACGTACAGTGGCTTCCAAAGTTTGTGGTGACTTGTGAAAATCCTACTAACTTCCATTATTTTCTGATTTAATACAGTTTTTAATTTCAGATTTCATTATAAATGGTATTATCAGCATCACAGTTTGAGTAAAAAGTTGAATCAACAAGAATTTCCAGAGTGTTTTAGTATTTAGTTTTGTCCATTTTGCTTTAAAGAGTGCAGCACTTAAGTAGCACAAACTCCACAAGTTTGTGCCAAACTTGGGCCCAGTTGTTCAAAAATGTAATCTGGATCACAGTTATCTGGATTTGTAAATCCCTTGTTTTGCTGTCCAGGATTTTGTGCTGTTTTTTTTTTCCCAAGGCTACATTGGATTGGAACACCCTGATTCAGATATACACTTCTGCAGATTACAAAATCCGGATTAACGGTGCATTGAATTGGATTTCATATCGCTATGTATGGCTGCTAGCTACGTCAAGACCAACAGGAATAGAAAAACATCCCGTAGTCAGATTCCCTCATCTGTTCCACAATTAAATAAAAACAAACAAATATACATGCAACAACCGATACAGTTGTTAGAAAATATATCATCTCTGATTATTGTGTATTTGTAACTAAAATACAGTAATAAAAACAGTTAAAATATATTTATTTGTTCGACATTGACAGCTGTTTGGGCGAATTTTTTTTTTTTTTTCCAACTTTACTAACCTGAAAGGCTTAATAATTAATGTGAACTAAAGTACTTTATCACTGCAGTGGTACACATTAAACACATTAAATGCAAAATATAAATATCATATTTGGAAGCATGTTTCTGCCACTGAATAAAAAATAATAAAAAGGTTATTGTCATTATTATCATTTCATCTCACACTTCTGACTTTTTTCCCCTCAGACTTAAGTGATATAAACTCACAGTTTTGAGAAATAAAGTCTGAATTGCAAAATAAAAACTTTTTTCTCACAATTGCGAAAAATAAAGATAAAAAAACTCTTCAATTCTTTAATTCAATTCAGACATTTTCTCATAGTTGTGTGATATAAACACAATTGCGAGAAATAAAGTCCAAATTGTGATATAAAAACTCGCAATTCTGACTTTTTTTCTCAGAAATGCGTGATATAAACTCACAGTTGTGAGAAATTGTCTGAATTTCGAGATAAAAACGTTTTTCTCGCAATTCTGATTTTCTTCTCAGAATTGAGATATAAACTTGAGTTTATATCTTACAGTTCTGACATAATAGCTCACAGTTGCGTGTTATAAAGTCAGAACTGCAAGATATAAACTCACAATTTGGAGAAAAAAATCATCAGAATTGTGAGTTTATCTTTTAGTTCTGACTTTATTTCTCAGAATTGCGACTTCATTTCTCAGAATTGTTAGTTTATGTCTCGCAATTATGACTTTCTAACTCGCAATTCCGAGTTTATATCAAAATTTGGAGAAAAAATCGTTAGAATTGTAAGTTTATATCTCGCAATTCTGAGAAAAAAAGTCAATATTGTGAGTTTATATCTTGCAGTTCTGACTTTATTTCTCAGGATTGCGACTTTATTTCTCAGAATTGTTAGTTTATGCCTTACAATTATGACTTTATAACTCACAGTTGCGAGTTTACATCAAAATTCAGAGAAAAAAATCGTCAGAACTGTGAGTTTATATCTTGCAATTCTGACTTTATTTCTCAGAATTGTTACTTTATGTTTTGCAATTATGACTTTATAACTAACAATTGTGAGTTTATATGAAAATTCAGAGAAAAAATAATCAGAATTGTAAATTTATGTCTTGCAATTCTGAATGTGAGTTTATATCTTGAGGGTTTATATCTTCATCAGAATTGCGAGCATTTCTCAATATTGTTAGTTTATGTCTTGCAGTTATGACTTTATAACTTACAATTGCGAGTTTATATTAAAATTCTGAGAAAAAATTACGACTTGAATGATGATTTGAATGCACGAAAGAGCACCTTGAGCTTCACTGGAAGAACATCTGACAATCATCTTTGCAGTGATTCGTGTCACAGTGTCTGTACTTTTTTGACGCACAGTTTGGAGTCTGAAATATTTTTAATTCATTTAACTTTCATTTGCTTTTAAATGTTTCAGAATTCTTAAACTCTAAAAAATTAAACTCTTAAGATGCATTTTGACATTCTAAAAAAAATGACATTTGCACTCCACTCTGTGTAATGTGATGTTATATATATATATATATATTCATTGTATTTTATAGCTGCCTGCCTATTTTTGACATGTCTTGTCGTGCAGAAATCTGATTTCATTTCTCTGCTCTTTCAGCACTCTTCGCACTCTCAACCGTAAAATGAGCCTGTCTATCTGCTCTTTAAAAGATATTGTGGGATTGTGTTGTCATTTCATTAACTTGAGTTTTCTCAGCAGAGGATGAGTTGAAATACATGCTGTGTTGTATTGGACATTGTATTCCTATTATGTTGCCTGTTTACTTTTGGTGCTGTTGTGGTGATTGTCTGGGCAGCTCTGGGCGTCTGCATTCTGGCAGTCACCAAATCTAATTTATTTTCAAGTCATTAGCACATCTAGTATGAAGCCCAGCAGCAGCATCTGCTGTATCACTGTGGCAAGATCTACAGGGACCTGCACTCATAGTGTGCGTTCTCTCTTTATCTCCGCACGCTTATTTTCCCACTTCTCTTGCCTCTGTTCTGTCTCTTACGCTGGGTTTTCTCTTTCTTATCTCCCTGTTGCGCTCCCATTCTGTCTCATTTCACAGTCTTTTTAAGGAAACCCATACAGATGCACTGACGCTGTGGTAGTCTGCCACAGTAAGTGGGATTCTGGAGGTGTAGTGTTTTATCTGCATTCGCCGAGCACCCGCTGAGAATAAATGAGACATCATTTTCCGCTTATATCCGTCACAGCATTTATAATGTCATCAATCAGCAAACCTGGAGATGTAGCTCAAATTAAAATGCTTCTTCTTTGCACAGATTTGTAGAAGAAGAACAATCAATCATGTGACTCTGGGGTGCTGGTCTACTAACCTCTATCTTAACATTCAGGCAACAAACTGTTCATTTTCACTTAGAGTGTTTTGCTGATCACATACACTATCATTCAGAAGTTTGGGGTCAGTAAGAATTTTGAACCTTCCTTCATCTTCGGAACAAATTAAGATATTTTTGATGAAATCCGAGAGCTTTCTGACCCCTTAGTAGACAGCAACGCAACTACCACGTTCAAGGCCCAGCAATAAGGACACTGTTAAAATAGTCCATGTGACATCAGTGGTTCATCCGTAATTTTATGAAGCTACGAGAATATTATTTGTTTGCGAAGAAAGCAAAAATAACGACTTTATTCAACAATTTCTGATACTCTCTTGAACACTCGGCAAAGATTGACCCAGAAATTGTTGAAACTTTGCATAAATGCCAAACGTGGTGAAAATTTACATCTGATATGTGTTTCAGAAATGGTTGTGGCAAAATGGCTCGATAGCACCACCTATAAAATTTGAACGAAGTGCCCCTTAAGCTATGTTTCACATACGTAATGAAATTTGGTAGACACATGTAACACACCAATACCTACAAAATCATCATCATCATCATGTCCTTTATTTAACCAGGTAAAAAAACCTTCTGAGATTAAAAATCTCTTTTTCAGAAGTGACCTGGCCAAGATGCAGCACTTCATCAAGAGGAAAAATGCAAAAACATTGTTACAAAACACAATTTAAAAAACATTTACAAGTTGATTCTTCCTATACCAGCTCATTGATCAAAAATCTAAAAGTATTCATTGACACGAAGGTCTGCAACTTCAATTTATGTTGTAAAAAATTCCAGTCATTGGGCGCCGCAAACCAAAAAGCTTGTTTTCCAAATTCTGTCCATACAGGTGGAACCAAAAGAGTATACAAATCCTGTGAGCGCAAAAGAATAAGTTCCAGGAGCTTAAGTCCCCCTGTAGTCAAAATTTTTATCCCTTAAAATTGATCTTTGATAATCAAAATGAAATATTTAAATGTTTTTTCTTATTAAAATAATTTTCTCATGCCTTAAAACAGCTTGAATGTAACCATAGACTGTAAAAAAATATGGACGTACTGTCGGTGACGTCACCCGTAGGTTTCTGAAAGCATTTTTGAAGCTCTTAGTGGGCGGGAGTCGGCCATCGCCATCTTGGAATCGCGTCACTGCACGTCACTCCCGGATAATCGAAAATGGGCAAAGAGGCGGGACGCAGGTGAAGCTAGTTGCTGAAACCATGCCCGCCTAGCGCGACGATGGTGACAGCAGCGGCAATCCACCTGTCACTCAAGTGGCCACGCCCTAAATTATGCAGAACTTTGAGGCTTAATATAAATTAAACGGATGAGTTATAAAAAATTTCACCCCCCTCATGACATGAAGGGCAAAATTAGCTATATAGACCAAAACCACTTTTTGTACCAGGCTGTAAACATTTTTTTTCTGCTGTAAAGTTGGGCTTTTTAACATGGGGAGTCTGTGGGATTGACTCCCTTTTGCAGGCGGTCTCTAGCGGCCAGTCGATAAATTGCAGTTTTAGTCACTTCCGTGTTGGCTTCAAGAGGGAGACCGGGAGGTTGCCGCTTGAATGTAACTCTACCCCCCTTCCCTCATTTACTATACCTGGATCTATGAATATTCAAATTATCCCCGCCCCCCCGCAGTCGCACCAGCCAGAGCCTCCTGATCTACTAACTGAACTGTAGTAAACGCGGCATAATGGCGAAACACGGATAATGACTGATAAAACAATGTTTTTACTAGCGGACAACTACAGTGGATACTGTAACATTTGTTAAAGTTACTTACTTGACGATGTTGTGCCCTCAAAATGCCTAGAAGGCTCGAATGCAGCCTAGTTTGTGATTCCAGTTCGCGCCAGCGATCATATGCGAGTAAAGACGGGAGAGGTGCGGGAGAGGTGCGTCTGACTCCGGGCTACTTTTACACTGTTGCCGCGGGTTATTTATCAAGTTAGCGGTTAGCGCCTGACGGCTGTGCTCTATTTAATGCTCTAAATACTCTATTAAATGCGCTATTTAATGTTTGGTTTTGTGCTGATAATCCTATTGGTATATTTTGCGTGCTAATGGTAGAAATCTATCCTTTAACGTGATTGGTTACTTAAGTTTGTGACGTAGCAAAAAAAAAAAAAAGGGCCAGCATGACTGGGACAGCTTTTGGGAAACTACAGTTTTGAGGAGAAAATACTCAGCAATGGTGTTGATTAATGGACTGGCACATGGTTTGTCTAAAAGCATATTAAAAACACCACAGAGACAAATAAACAACATAAAAAATCTTGATTTTCACCACAGGCGGACTTTAAATTCAGTGAGAGAACAAAGATATGGAGGCAGTAAACCCAAAATGGATTTATAAATAAACAGGTACCAATGAATATGTCTGTGTATTGATAATGACATCCAACCAGCTCCATTATACAAATCACAATGATTGTGATTGACATTACAATTTAATGTAAGCCTAAGCACACCATGATACAGAGTGTCCAAAGAACTTAAAGTTTAGTAGATGCTGATTTATACAAAATGTCTCCAAGGTCAAGGACTGGCAAAAATGTAGTGGAAACTAATCTCCTCCTTGCCTCAATTGAAAAGCTGGGTTTATGTCTATAATAAAACCCAAGTGTTTGTTTTAACTTTATTCTTAATTGATTGATGGGGGATTTAAAAGATAACGAATCATCAAGCATGAAACCAAGATATTTATATTCAGTCACTGCCTTGATTGTAACACCTTGTAAGGTTTTGAGTGATAGTTGATTTGCCACTTGTGTTTTTGATCTTGAAAATTACCTCACAAGGCCACAAAGCCTTGTTGCACAACATCAAAAGCACTCTGAAGTAAAGGCACAGCTTGGCATAATTTAGGTGCACTGCAATAAAGCACAGTGTCATCAGCATAAAAGTGAAAATTAACATTACTAATATTAAAATGAAGTCCCCTGGTATGAAGTCCGAAACCCAACAGGAAGTCTGTTATTTTGAATTTTCTCTGCAAGTTTTGTATTGTTTTTGCCATTTTCAGGCGTTCCTGAGAACGAATTCCTCCTAGAATTTAAACACAGATCAACACCAAATTTGGGCAGTCTAATCTAAAGCCCTTTGGGACATTAAACTGTGAAGATCTAGAGTTTTCGTTGAAGGGCGTGTCCGTGGCGGCCTGACAAACTTCGATGTTTCGTCACAAAAAAGAAAGTTGTTATAATTCAGGCATACAATGTCTGACCTGCACCAAAATTCACATGTTTGATAAGAGTCCTGTCCTGAACGCCATATTCAGTTATAGCCATAGCGCCACCTGCTGGCAGCACATAGTGACATGTTTTACGCACTAACGAACTCCTCATAGAGATTTAATGGCATCAACATTATATTTGGTCAGTCTACTCCAAAGACTCCAGATGTTATATTGCGACGATCTTGAGTTTTCGTTAAAGGGTGTGTCTGTGGTGGGCTGAAAAATTTTGATGTTTCGCCATGGGAATAGAACGTGTTGTAGCTCAGCCATACAATGTCTGATCTGCCCCAAACTTTACACGTTCAATAAGAGTCCTGGCCTGAACACATCTAAAACCCAATATTCCATTATAATCATAGCGCCATTTTCTGGTAACAGGAAATGCTTTGTTTTACACTAACTTAAACATGCAATGTCCAGTCTGCACCAAACTTCATATTTGGAAAGGGTCCTGTCCTGAAGACATCTAAAGGCCAATATTCAGTTATAATCATAGCGCCACCTGTTGGCAACAGGATACGTCATGCTTTGCGCTAACTCAAACATACCATGTTCAGTCTGCACATGTTCATATGTTTGATAAAAGTGCTGGCCTGAAGACATCTACATGCCGATATCGGGTTATAGCGCCAACAGCTGGCAGCAGGAAGTTTACCACTTTTAATGCGGTACGAGGGCCTTTTCAACACTGCTTGCAGCTTTATTTTTCTTTTCTTTTTGCACAAAAAGCATTCTCGTAGCTTCATAAATTTAAGGTTGAACTACTGATGTCACAAGGAGTATTTTAACTATGTTCTTACTACCTTTCTGGGCCTTGAACGTGGTAGTTGCGTTGCTGTCTATGCAGGGTCAGAAAGCTCTTGGATTTCATCAAACATATCTTAATTTGTGGTCCGAAGATGAATGGGTTTGGAACGACATGATGGTGAATAATTAATGACAGAATTTACATTTTGAGATGAACTATTGCTGTTAATTATACAGGGCAACCTTAATCCAAACCAGTAATCCATTTTTTACATTTCATTAAAAGAGTTATTTGCTATGTAAAACGATTTCCGAAAAAGATCCACATCTCATAAGAGTCATTTTTTTCATGACTTGAACTACAATGAAGCTCTAGTGTGATTTCTGTAACAAATGAGTTTTTTGAAATTGTTCTTTTAATGAATAGTTTAAAAAGCTGAGCTCCCTGGTATGAATTAGTTTCTTGGTTTTAAAGTAATAGATTTCCTTAGAAACCAGAATGTTCCTTGAGGAGCAATAAATGCTCTTTTCTCTCTTTCAACCGTTTTAAGCAGCCATATGGGAACCCGTGATATGCTGCTAATGATAGAACGGTCTCACCTCCCAAAAAGGTGATTAAACAATTGAGTCTGCCAACACATTGATTTCCTTGTAGTGTTGCCATCTTTGTTTAACAGCTATGGAGAAGTAGGTGGATGCATTGAATGACAGCCATAAACTGAGTATGTGTGAATCTGTGGAAATCACCAGAGACACAATGTGGGTGGCTGGATTTGTTAATTTGTTATCAAATTGGATTTCATGCTAAAAATAGTGTGTTATTAATCCACCTATCCACCGATGGCCCACAGACGTCAATGTTCACAAGAGGTTTCTTCACCTAAATTAAAGATGTCATCATGATTCGCACCACACAGTTGTGGAAAACTCAGCATGCACTGTCAATTCATCATGCTTCAGAATGATATAGTTGTTTTGTTCCTCCGAAGTGAATTCAGAATGGAAGCTTCTGTCACGTCTTGCAGGATATGACCATTTTTTATTATTCTGAGTGTAGTGTTCATCACCCTCGTGTCTTTCTCTCTCTCTTCTCATCTTTCTTTATTTCTCTTTTCTCTCAGATCAGTCAGATGCTGGGGAATGAGATCAAGTTTGCGGTTCGAGAGCCTGTGGGACTGAGGTAAGACAACATCCCTGTGCTGTTCTGCTGCGCTCCACACCACAGTGCTTAGGGGAGTTTGCTCTTATAAACCTCATTTATTACATTCTGCCTTGGGTTGCCAATACAGAAAATAGCAGGCCTTTAATTAAAGCACAGCTATTTTGACAGGCCACAGATGAAGCAGCTGAACCTTGGGCTTGATAAATGTATAAATTCAGCCTCTGTTTAAATAACATCTATAAATTTGTCTGTCTTTGGATGCTAAAGCGAATGATTTATGTAAGAAGTCATTTAAGAACATAACAAATTTCTAGAATATATGCAGTGGGGTCCAAAAGTCTAAAAGTCAATAATACATTATATAAATTTTAAATTTTAAATTGCACTACCATTTAAAAGTTTAAGGTAGGTGATTTTTGTGTGTGTGTGTGTGTGTGTGTGTGTGCGTGTTTTTTAAAGAAGTATCGTATGCTCACCTATTCTGCTGATTAAAAATTCAGTAAAAACAGTAATATTGTGAAATATTATTAGAAATTAAACTAACTGTTTTCTATTTGAGTATATTTTAAAATGTAATTTATTTCTGTGATTGCAAATTTGAATTTTCAGCATCATTACTTCAGTCTTCAGTGTTACGTGATCCTTCAGAAATCATTCTGATAATGATTTGGTGCTTAAGGAATATTTCTTCGAATCATTGTCGAATCATCAATCCTGCTTTTATTACAAATAGACAACATATTTATTCAATAAGCTTACTTCAGGAGTTGTTTAGTAAGATTTTACCAGAAAAGTTTTAGAATTTTTGTCATGCGTAAGTGTAGACATACAGTCAAACCAAAATTTATTCCGACACCTTCAGCATTTCTCACATTATCACATAGCACAGTTTATGTGCTGTAGTTTAGAAAATGGTAATAAAATATGACAAGAACTCACAAATTCATCTTGATAGTGCCATCCTTCTGTTAGTCTGTCTCACAAATGAATTAGGTTGAGTAGCTGTCAGCTGTTAAATTAAAGTACACAATTAGATAATACCAATTTAGATCAGCCAATTACCAAACAATGCTTGAATTTGTTCAGTCTATGGTGTAAAGAGGTCGCATTAGCAATTAAAGAAAAAACACTTAAGCAAAACATGATCAGGTCAAAGTGTCTGAATAATTTTTAGTACCAGATTTTACTGGTAGTCCACTTTATGAAGAATTTTTGGGTATAATATGTCACAGTTTACTTCATTTAGCTATTCTCACTTACATAAATGAACTATAGTGTCCTGCACCCGCTAGTACAAAAATAATCTAAAATGATATCTGGCGTCTAAATAATTTTTGATTTGACTGTATAATCTTAACTGCTGTGTTTTTGTTTAGTTTTTATTTTACTGTAATATTGTAACACTGTTCTTGCCATGAAAGTAATCTCAGTTGCTGACGTAGCTTTAAAAACTAAACTACTACTACTACTACTGGAACAGCTGATTCATGTTTAATATTTTTGTGGAAACCGTGATGAAATTTAAAAAAATTCTGAGAAATTCTGAGAAAAAGTCAGAATCGAGTTTATATCCTGCAATTCTGAGGGAAAAAGTTTGAATTGTAAGTTTATATCCTGCAATTCTGAAAAAAAAAGTCAGAATTGTGAGTTTATATGGTGCAGTTGCGAGAAAAGAAGCCTGAATTGAGTTTATATCCTGCTATTCTGAGAAAAAAAGTCTGAATCGAGAGTTTATATAATGCAATACTAAGGGAAAAAGTCAGAATTGTGAGTTTATATGGTGCAATTACGAGAAAAAAAGTCTGAATTGAGTTTATATCCTGCAATTCTGAGAAAAAAAAGTCAGAATTGTGAGTTTATATTTTGCATTTGCGAGAAAAAAAAGTCTGAATTGTAAGTTTATATCCTGCAATTCTGAGAAAAAAAGTATAAATTTAGAGTTTATATCCTGCGATTCTGATTAAAAAAAAATTCAGAATTGTAAGTTTATATCCTGCGATTGAGAGAAAAAAGTCAGAATTGTGAGTGTATATCCTGCAGTTCTGAGGAAAAAAGTCAGAATCGCAAGACGTAAACTCGCAATTGTGAGAAAAAAAAAGTCAGAATTGTAAGATTAAAAGTCGCAGTTACCTTTTATATTTTTTTACTAAGGGGCAGAAACGGGCTTCCATAATTTAATGGATCCTTGCTGAATAAAAGTATACTTTTTAGCTCACAATTCAGACTTTTTTCCTCGCAAATGTTAGTTTATATCTGCGAGTAGTATATCTGTGAGTTATTACGCCAGAATTGTGAAATATAAACTCGCTATTCTGAGAAAATAAAATTATGAGTCTTTTTTTCCTCTCAGAATTGGATTTTATAACTCTATTTTATAACTTTTATATCTTTATAACTTCATAACTATTGCGAGTTTACTGTATACTCTGAGAATCCTTGCTGAATAAAAGTATATCTTACTAATGTATATTTTCAGCATAATTTAAATGAAAGTGAACATGAATTTCTAAATGTCTTAGTATGTGGTCTGTCTTTTGCTGTAATGACAGCAGTACTTGATCATATTCTCCAGCATGATTTGAGATGATCCAAAGAACATCTTGAGCTTCAGTGAAAGAATCTAAAAAAAGAAGAGTCAAATAAATGTCACAAATGCAGTTATTTGATTGGTCAGAATCTAAAATATTTCTTAATCATTTTACATTAAATCATTTCTTTAAGTTTATTTTCAGGTTTAAATGCTACCCCAGATCCAGATGAATCCTACAGTAGATATTTCATCTTAGGCTTTTGAACCCCTCTGTACTGTGTATCATTGCTAAACTGCCCATGGCATTCTAGAATGGAAAATACACAATCAAAGTTAGCCATCTTCTCTACTGACTCTGATGTTTTTCCTTTCTCAAGGTTATGGATCCTCTTCTCCGCTGTGGTTTTCACAGTCATGGCCCTGATGGTAAGTCTCAATAGTCAGTGCTCTCTTACTATCTTTAGAATCATAATGAGTCTATACATCAATAATTTATTTCAAATGTGTGATTTATAGGCCCTAGCCTTCCCTAACCAGCTGTATGAAGTTGTATTTGACCAAGAGCAAACAGCCACCAGTGTCTCTATACGTCTCTATGGAGGGGCCATTCTCAGTAAGTCATTCAGTGTTTTTAATAATGCGAAATAGCCTAACGATCTCTCACACTCTTAATTAGAGGTTGTCATGTGGTCAGCACATTTACTGATGGGCCATAAAAAGACTTCTCTATGTGTCTTTTTTTTACCGTTCTACTCAAGGGGCTTTTAGGATGTGTGTTTTTGTGTTTGTTGTGAGAGTAAATGGCCAGTCAGCCAGTGGATTGTGAAGAGAAGCGAGGAGGAAATATTCCCTGCGGGGCGGCACGCTCTCCGCTGCTCATTCATTTAATTGCACATTAAATCTGACTCTTTCTGCTCGACTGCAGACAACGAATTCGCACAAATTAGTAGTGCAATTATTCCTCTCTCTACCTGCTCCCTTTTCAAATCTTGCCCTCAAACATTAAATAGATGAGATGTATTTTAATACTACTCATTTAATTCTCCTGGTAATTGTTAAGTCTGTCAGTATGTGTCAGCTGCTGTTCTCTGGTGTCTCCAGGTGAACATTTTCTGTCTCAGCCCCCTAGTGATAAGTTACTTTTAATTAAGTTTAGTTCACTGGAACAGTGAACATTTGTGTCACCTCGCTCAACATTTTCTTTTTTCATCTGCCATTTGTAAAATTCACTACATTTATTCATTGGTTTAAACTTGGAAAATTAACTTAATTGTCAGTAGCTATTACTTAAATTTTTTAGTGTCACATGATCCTTCAGAAATCGTTCTGATAATTGCTTAAGAAATTTTTTTTTTTTCTTATCAATGTTGAAAAGAGTCATGGTGCTTAATATTTATGTGAAAACCATAATACATTTTTTTCAGGATTCTTTGATGAATATATTTCAAACAAATTGTATGTATTTGAAATAGAAGTCTTTTAACCCTTACTAAATAAAAGTGAACAAGATCTTACTGACCCCAAACTATGTTTAAAAAAAGTGTATATATAACACTTTCTCATATATTTGCCTTTTTTTTGGCAGGTCTGTCTCTGATCATGTGGAATGGCTTGTACACTGCTGAGAAGGTTATCATCCAGTGGACGTTACTTAGCGAGGCCTGCTACTTTGCCATCCAGTTTTTAGGTTTGTATCAATAAGAACTAGAGTCTAATGCATGCTGTTTCTTGTCAGCTCTAGATGGGTCTTGTACTATTATGAAGCCACTGCCCTCTAGTGGTTGGGGTTTCTAAATGGATTCATTCAAGCACATACATGTGTATTGTAACAGATTTTTTGTGGGTTATTGCACATACGCATTTGGTTGAAACATTTTCAAGAGGTAATATTAATTTCTAATTAATTTATTCATTTTGTCACATGAACAAAATATTGTTTATATAGAGCATATGCCCAAAATATAGTGTTGTTTTAAGTGAATTTTTAATTTTCTGGCTTTAACTAGAATCTTCTGTGATTCTGAAGTTTTATGCTCATATGCTTATGCATATTAAAACTGTATGCCAAGGTAAACGTTTGAACTGTAAAAATAGGGGACAGTCTTAATATGAAGGAACTTTCCATGTTGATTTTTACAGGTGTGATAGCTGTACTTTGAATTTTGCACTTCTTTGCATTGTGTTTTAGATTTAACGGAATGATTTATTTATTTATGTATTTATTAAACAGTGTAGTGTACGTTATGGAAGCCCATTTTCATTTTTATTTTATCTCAAATTCGCAAGATATAAATTCACACTTATGACTTTTTTTCTCAGAACTTGCAGTTGCGAATTCTGAGAAATAAAGTCACAATTCTATCTCACAATTCAGAGAAAAGTCATAATTTTAAGACATAAACTCGTAACTGTGAGGAAAAAGTCAAAATTCCAAGTTTTTATCTCATAGTCCTGAGAAAAAGGTTTGAATTGCGGGTTTTTGATCACAATTCTGAGAAAGTTTGAATTGCGAGTTTATATCTCACAATTCTGATAAAATAAAGTCAGAATTTTAAGTTTGTATTTCACAATTTTGAGAAAAAAATTCAGAATTGTGAGTTTCTATTTCACAATTTTGAGAAAAAAGTCAGAATATCAAGTTTATATTACAGTTCTGAGAAAAGAACGTTTGAATTGTGAGTTTAAATCTCACAATTCTGAGAAAAAAGTCAGAATTTCAAGTTTATATCTCACAATTCTGAGAAAAAAGTTTGAATCGCAAGTTTATATCTCACAATTTTGAGGAAAAAAGTCAGAATTGCAAGTTTATATCTCACAGTTCTGAGAAAAAAGTCACAATTGCAAGTTTATATTTCAGAGTTCTGTGGAAAAAAGTTTGAGTTTATATCTCAACTCTGAGAAATAAGTTAGAATTGCGAGTTTGTATTATGCAATTCTAAGAAAAAAGTTAGAATTACGAGTTTGTCTCTCAATTCTGAGAAAAAAGTTAGAATTGCGAGTTTGTATTATGCAATTCTGAGGAAAATGGTCAGAATTGCAAGTTTATCTCTCACAATTCTGAGGAAAAAAATTAGAATTGCGAGATTGTATTATGCAATTCTAAGAAAAAAAGTTAGAATTACGAGTTTGTCTCTCAATTCTGAGAAAAAAATTAGAATTGCGAGATTGTATTATGCAATTCTAAGAAAAAAGTTAGAATTACGAGTTTGTCTCTTAATTCTAAGAAAAAAGTTAGAATTACGAGTCTGTTTCTCAATTCTAAGAAAAAAGTTAGAATTACGAGTTTGTCTCTCAATTCTGAGGAAAAAGTTAGAATTGCGAGTTTGTATTATGCATCTCTAAGAAAAAAAGTTAGAATTACGAGTTTGTCTCTCAATTCTGAGAAAAAAGTTAGAATTGCGAGATTGTATTATGCAATTGTAAGAAAAAAGTTAGAATTACGAGATTGTCTCTTAATTCTAAGAAAAAAGTTAGAATTATGAGTCTGTTTCTCAATTCTAAGAAAAAAGTTAGAATTACGAGTTTCTCTGAATTCTGAGAAAAAAATTAGAATTGCGAGATTGTATTGTGCAATTCTAAGAAAAAAGTTAGAATTACGAATTTGTCTCTCAATTCTAAGAAAAAAGTTAGAATTACGAGTTTGTATTATGCATCTCTAAGAAAAAAGTTAGAATTACGAGTTTGTCTCTCAATTCTGAGAAAAAAGTTAGAATTGCGAGTTTGTATTATGCAATTCTGAGAAAAAAGGTCAGAATTGCAAGTTTGTATTTCACAATTCTGAGGAAAAAAGTTAGAATTGTGAGTTTGTATCATGCAATTCTAAGAGAAAAGTTAGAATTACGAGTTTGTCTCTCAATTCTGAGAAAAAAAATAGAATTATGAGTCTGTTTCTCAATTCTAAGAAAAAAGTTAGAATTACGAGTTTGTCTCTCAATTCTGAGAAAAAAGTTAGAATTATGAGTCTTTCTCAATCCTAAGAAAAAAGTTAGAATTACGAGTTTGTCTCTCAATTCTGAGGAAAAAGTTAGAATTGCGAGTTTGTATTATGCAATTCTGAGAAAAATGGTCAGAATTGCAAGTTTATATCTCAATTCTGAGGAAAAAAAATTAGAATTGTGAGTTTGTATCATGCAATTCTAGGAAAAAAGTTAGAATTACAAGTTTGTCTCTCAATTCTGAGAAAAAAGTTAGAATTATGAGTCTGTTTCTCAATTCTAAGAAAAAAGTTAGAATTACGAGTTTGTCTCAATTCTGAGAAAAAAATTAGAATTGTGAGATTGTATTATGCAATTCTAAGAAAAAAAGTTAGAATTACGAGTTTGTCTCTCAATTCTGAGAAAAAAGTTAGAATTGCGAGTTTGTATTATGCAATTCCAAGAAAAATGGTCAGAATTGCAAGTTTATATCTCACAATTCTGAGGAAAAAAGTTAGAATTGCGAGTTTGTATTATGCAATTCTAAGAAAAAAGTTAGAATTACAAGTTTGTCTCTCAATTGTGAGAAAAAATGTCAGGCTGGCAAGATGTAAACTTGCAATTGCGAGAAAAAAGTCAGTATATTGAAAGAAAAACTTGCAGTCACCATTGGCACCGATAGCCTTGTGGTTAGCGCACCAACATACAGCACAACTGCGCTCACGGCAACCCGAGTTTGATTCCAGTCTAGAGGTCCTTTCCTGATCCCGCTCCCCTCTCTCCACCCAGTGCTTTCATGTCAGCTCTCCACTGTCCTCTCTCATTAAAGGCATAAAAAGCCTATAAATGCAACCTTTTTTTTTTTTAGTCTTTGTTCAGTGGCGGAAATGGGCTTCCATATACGTCTAATTAGTAATTGTGATATTTATAATACATTTACCATGTGTTTCCTTAAAACTGCCTTGATATTTGGATCACGTATATCTTCACTTCACTGTTTCAGTGACCTCCGTCACTTTGGTGGAACTGGGCTCCCTACCAAATGCTGCCATCCTTCTCCTCCTCAGTCGCATATTCTTCCTCACCGTCACGCTGTCCTACTACTACCATCTGGGACGCCGGCCCAAGAAGATCTGAGAGCCCCGTTACAACACACCTGGTGCTTCGTGAGTTGAGTGATGGGCCACTGGGCTGAAGTTTTCATTGGAAGCTTTGAACAGTGACACAACCAAACAACATCAACCTGTTCACCTGGCATTGAGCCTTACCGCAAGGACAACGTTTTAATTTCAGCTTACAAACAGGAGTTTGCCTCTACGGAGCAATTCCATCTCTTTTTGTTTTCTTTTTTAAAGGGAAATACCAACAATATGGTCAAATGAATTCCAGATAGTGCATTCACAGTGTAGCCGTCCTCATTCACAGTTTTTCATGTAAAGTATTGCACACCGTAGCCGGGTTTGGACCACTGGCATAAGTGTCTGTAGCTGTGGTATCAACAAAACTGTAAATCATTTCGTGTAATGATGCCAATGAGCTCCTAGTCATGTGATGTTCTTAAGGGTGGCTAGTAAACACTAGAATGTGTGTTTTTACATGCAGGTCAGTCGGCATTTGAGCATTGGTCATGGTTGGTGTATTTGTATCACTGCTGTATCACAAAACTAGGAACATCCTGCTCTACATCGAATGGGAATAGTTATGAAAAGTTATTCTTTATGGATGACAGACACAACAGGTTCATTTGTTTGTTCGGCTAGTTAGTGCATGGACTGGTTCAGGAACTTTAAAGGGTTTGAACTAATTATTCACATTTCAGATATTTTAATCAAGAAGTGTATTGTTTTCATCAAGATGTCAGCGTATATAAACAAGAAACCTTTTTTGTTTAGTAATGCCACATGGTTGTGTAGCACAATGACGTTTCATTCATTTTAACGAGCAATGTAGCAGTATTTTCCCTAATTTTTCCCTAAAATTGCCTTAAAATGCTAAACTGCACAAGCGTTCCACATGTCAGCACACTGCCAGGTGTTTGTATTCTCCAAATGATCTGTATATATTTTTGTTGATTTGCAGTTCTCCAGTTGCTTATTTATTGGCCTGCCCAAAAGTTTTTGCAAAAGTTAATTAGATTTTTTTTAAAAAGGTTTGAAGTATAACTTGCATGTTTATTGTCTGAGTTGTTCAGTCCAGAAATGATCTTGTATGCCCTTGATAACAAGTCGTCTTGTGTGAGTTCTCCTGAGACAAACTGCAAAATCAAACACGAGCCGTGAGTATGTAGTTACACGTTTGCTTGTGTGTATTTGCTATTATTTTCCAAAGTGTCCATTTGTACAACTCCCATTAAAAGCATAATAGAATTGGAAGCATTTAATAGCTTTAAATAGCGTAACTTGGATATTAGATGGGAAAAATGTTGTTTTGGCTGTTAGCAAGAACTTACACGGTAAATATCTGTTGTCAAACTTTGCGTATGATACCGTGCTGTTGGTCGTTTTCATATATGGTAGGAAAAAAGCGTGTTTATATACAGTATGTGGACAAAAGTAGCAGTTTCTCTTTGCAGGGTTTAATTAGGTTTCGCATTTAACCCGGCCCAGCTCCAAACCTCCTATACATGGCCCAAAATAGGTAAGTTCGAAGGACCAGCCTTGTATAGGCTCATGTTTCTTTCACAAGCCATTTTGATTTCGTTTCTTTGTTGTCTTTACATGGGAACAGGTTCATAGTTCAAATCTGAGTACGAACGTTTTCTACTCGCTGTCCTGTAGATATTTTTCTTTGAAAGAACCAAATCAGTCCTAACTAGTAATTCCGAACAGGCACGGCTGTTACTGCATGTTCTGTTCCTCTCATTAAAAAGCGAGCTTTCGTCCCTCTTAACACTCGCCCAGCTAAATATGATGATGGCAAATGGCAAACATGAATCATTTGTTATTCACGTCTCCTGATGAGAATTGTGTTGCCATGCAATCAGAATTAATATCCAGTTAGCTAGTGGCTTCAGCTGTCTGCCGATGGTATACATAATTCCTCTGAAGAGATGTTAATGTACTTTTTAAATGTGTGTGTAAATATTTTACTGAGAGATGTTATTGTTATGGACCTGCATCGGTATCTTTTTGGAATAAAGAAAATGTACATTAATTGCAACTGTCATTCAATTCTTTTTTGTGGTCAGATAATAGGCTACATTATTAAAACATTAGCTTTTACCACTTTTACCTCACTCTAGCTTTAGCTTATTATCGGCATACAACAGTCTGTATATGTATCAATTGCGGATAAGCTTCCCATGGATGTATGGTTTGTTAGGATAGGACAATATTTGGTTGAGATACTATTTGAAAATCTGAAATCTGAGAGTGAGAAAATGAGAAAATCACCTTTAAAGTTGTCCAAATAAAGTTCTTAGCAATGCATAATACTAATGAAAAATTAAGTTTTGATAGATTTACGGTTGAAAATTTACAAAATACCTTAATGAAACATGATCTTTGCTTAATATCCTAATGATTTTGGCATAAAAGAAAAATCGATAATTTTCTAAATAAATTATAAATATACCCGTGCTATTTAAGACGGATTTTGTGGTCCAGGGTCACAAATCAGAACGTGTCTGGAACTATTGAAAAGGGAAGAAAGACGGCCCCAATTAGGTCCTTGAATTAAAAAGGTTGTTTGTAATGACCTTGGCACGTTGTAACACATTAAAGGTATTCTAGGAACTGTTTTTGTATTTCCTAGAATTGTACCCCCTTAAGCACCTATATTTAAGTATCCTCTACAGTATCCTCTACTTTTCTTCGTAACATAAAATATACATAGAATAATTAAGTGCCGTTTCAAATGTTCAGAATATGCAACTCCAGAAAAATTAGAATATACTTTATCCATCTTATTTGTAAATCCACAGGCATTTGTAAATTTTATGTGCGAGGCTTCCGGTCTCATCCTCTTCCAGCTGTTTTTAGCTGCACAAAACGGGTTACTTTCGCGTCCAATTTTTGCTCTTTTTGAATGAATAATCCATCTCAAGTAGGTTAATCGCACACATTATGAACAAAAATGGTTTTACCCGTTTTTGTCCAGAGGATGGCAGTATTGTCAAAACAGTATGACTTCACTAGCATACTGATTTGCATTAGTAACCGTAATGGAATCAGACTTAAGCGGTTCTAGCTCTTAGGAGTTAACTATCATAGAAAATGACATTAATGTTGTGAAATAAAATCTGAAACACGTAATGAAAATGTGTTTAGTACACAAAAACAGGCTTAAACCTTACACTTAACCGACTGAAAAGGACTTGAGGAAAAGGAATTTGATATAAATTCATAAGCCTAGCAGGCTCAGACAGATGTAGGTTACCATATGCTAACAACGAGCTGTTCTACTAACAAGTTGTAACTTTAATGTTTTTCTTTGGTCCATATGTATGTGTGTGTGTGACAGGCTACATAAAATGATGACTTTTTATTACCATATTTCCATTCCACAACGCTGTAAAACACAAAACTCAATACAGGGTTTAGGATGTGGTTGAATGAGTTTCTTCGGAAATACCAGTTATGGTATTTCTTTTTTTTTTTTTATAACTTCTTTTTTCTACTTCTGTCATAAAATATGTAATAATACTGACAGAACCATTCTGAAAACAATATTCGAAGGATATCCTTTCAATCTACAAATTATTACTTTACAGTCGGGACAATAACTAGCGGTAATGGCAGAGCTCTGACTTTGGCGGAAACTGTGGTCACCATAGCAACCATAGTCAGGCAGGGCAGTTAAAGAGTTAAATAGGGGTTTCTCATGCTGCTGCTCTAGTCTTTTTGTTCAGTCTCTAGTAACAGGACAACGAACTTGCTGACAGCTGCTCAACGGATCTTCCTTGCGACTTGACACAAAAGAGGTAAATGATTTTCACTTGTATTTAAAACGTCAGTAACGTTACAGAAAGTATTAAAAGTGCATTTAACTTGCTGCTAGCCCTGAAATAGTAACGTTACCAATAAGTTAATCTAAATTTATTAGTAAATAAGCTCCTGAGGAGCTTTGTAGCTTACTCGCGTTTTCTACCATTGTAAACTAGTTCTGTGCTATTTGGGAGTGTGTTTTTGCTCTTTGTATATAGCTTTAAATGCTCGCTGATGTGGCACTGGCAGCTTGTACCGTTTTCACTGCGTTCCTGTGAACAATCGCAAACAGCTGAATTTGACGCAACTTAACACGCACATTCTCTTCTCTCACACGCACTTCAATGAATTGCAGCTGTGGTTTGGCTAGTTTTGATAATTTGGATTCTTCAGAAACTCAGAAGCACATGAGAATCAACAAGTTGTCTACGGTGAAACAGTTAGACAGCCTTGTTGGTTTTAAAAAGCAGCGTTCTAGTAAGTTAGTCTACTGTAGGCACGACTCTTTGTATTAGCTTTGTATGTTCCCACGGTCCTGGAACACCTGTAATATCAGGGAATTTTAAAATTGGGTTAAATGGCTTATGGAAAGTCATAAAAATGTTTGTTTAGTGTGTGTGTGTGTGTGTATCGGGGTGTTCTGAAATGAGGAGGCAAAGTCCATTTTTTTTAGCAAATGCAAATTCATGTCCCACTTACATTTTCCATCTTACACTGAACAAAATCTAAAAGCAGTTATATTTTTATTTTTTTTACATTAATAATACAGTAAATACTCTGTTTATTAAAGCCATATGAATCTCATCAAGTTAGTGTTTTTAAGCATTTTACATCTATTCCAAAATAATAACTTAAGGCAGTAACAATTTAAATAAAATGTTTTATTTGTAAACTTATGTTCAGCTTTTCTTTTTAATAGTTGACTTTTAAGTTTGTGAGTTGTTTACTTACTTTTTAAAATTGGTCTTCCTATTAGCGCAATTATATTGTTCATTCAGACTAATTTGTGAACGCAGGCGAACACAAAAAGTGGAATTTATCGCACAAACCAATCAAAGCCGAACATAATCAGTCATCTAATCATATCGCGATGGAGGCATTGCCTCCTCTTCCCCATTCATTCTTATTTACCCCCCCACCAAACCCACCTCAGGCTTTTAAAACTCAATGGGCTCAGGGGAGGCGAGAGAAACACGGACTCCCATTGTAACAGCCAAGAAAGTTAGTTAAAACCAATATATTTATTTCAAATTGCCTTAATAACGACACATCTTGTTTAATGGCTCAGATATTTGAATGCAAAGCCAGAAATATACTTTACGTAAGTACTTAAGATGTTAGCGCTTGACGCTTATTGTATACACGATGTGTATATGATGCGTTCAAGTCATGTCGGAAAGATTGAATTTATAAATTGAATGTACATGATAGAGTTAAATGTGTGTGCCATTAAACAGGATGTGTTATTATACAGGTAAGCTGTTATAAACATATTGACTTTAGAAAACCTGTTCAGCAAGATTTTCTTCAATTTATTGCTCCGCCATGGTTCTACTAAACGGAAAAACATCAACAGCATAATAAACCCATTCCAGGATATTAGGGTCACTTCTCTGCTGTCAGTACTGTGACATCTGTCTGTAATGAAAGCACAGATGTGGAAATAGGTCAGAACTGAGTTTGAGCTAAGCAGTGGATGCTTCTTTAGGTCCATAAAAGGTTAAGGGCTGGCAGACCTCCCAGGACGTGTCTCTGACTGGAATGAGCCCACAGATAGAAAGAGAGAGAGAGACGGCCAGGATACAGATGTTCCCCTTCTTTTACTTTGAATTTTCCTAGCTGGAAAACTCCTGCTCTTGGAGCCAGCTAAAAATGGGATGCCACGGTGTGTTTGAGAGCTGCCTTGCCAAGACAGGCCCACAGCAGAAATTTAATAGGCAGTTCTTTTTCATAAGGGAAATTTAGGTTTGGGGGCTTTCTAAAAAAAGATTTCATGTGCAACAGCATTCCTTGTTGCAAATCAGTAAACCAGTTGGAACTTAGCTTGCATATATTAGTACACACTGCATTTGAACATGTAGTATTCAATCTAATTTCATTGTCAGATTTCTTATAAGCCTAGATAAGGTGTCTAAAGCAGGGATGAAATAACAATTCATCTAATCTGTTCTATTTTAAGTGCATGTTATGGATCGTATTGTGAACAATTCATCATTTCATTTTTTTTTTTTTTGTACTTTATTTATCAACTTTTTCAAGGAATTAACAAAAAGCTTACAGTTGCAAAATTGTAAATTCCCCCACATTACACCCTTTCACCAGAGTAAATTAAACCATACATAATATATATAACTGTAAATATGCTTCAACCTATTGATCTTTTCAAATCTTTTAGTTATAGTTAGTTTAGTTTGTTAGTTAATCACTTAGAGAAATGTCATAGATCTTTTTTTTTTTTTTGTTAATGTACACTACTAGTCAAAAGTTTTTGAACAGTACGATTTTTAATGTTTTTGAAAGTCTCTTTTACGGTGGCCGAGAGAGGTTAACGCACTGCAACTTAAGAAAACACATGCAAACAGAAAAAAACGACAACAAATTAAGAAAACATCATCGCCAGTTTGACAACACAGGCGCTGCAAATCCTCGCAACGCAAACACAAATACGGAAACGCGCTGCAAATTCTCACAACACAACCAAACACACAAACGTGCTGCAAATAGCACGGACCACAGTGGAAATGTTTCAGGGGGACCTCAAAAAGTGACGAACCCAGCTGGGACCTGATTATTATTATTATTATTATTATTATTATTATTTTTTTTTTTTTTTTTATTCAGTTTCATCATCGAACAAAAAAAAAAAAAACATTGCACATTTTAAATTGCAAATTCAACTGCAAATAAATAAATAAATAAATAACAGCAGAAAGAGAAAAAACACAAAATTAACACAAACATACCAAAAGAAAAAAAAAAAAAAAGAAAATTCCAGCGCAGTTACATAATTTTTGAAAAGCTTTAAAATGTTTGTTTTTATGAGCTTCTTATTTTGAGATCTCATATTAGAGAGGGTTTCAAGGTAAATTTTAAGATCAGTGTTACAAAATGTAATATATAATGGTTTCTTCTGACTTACTTTTGACTTGTGAATGTAAAACTTTGCTAAGATAATTAAAAGATTTATAATATAAACCTGTTTATCAGAAAAAGAGGGGTTTTGAAAACAAAGTAAAATATCATGAAAATCTAAATTAAGGGGCATGCTTAATTTCTTTGATATGTCTATTTTAAAGTCAGTCCAAAATGAAATAGCATAAGGGCAATAGAAAAATAAATGTTCAATATCTGGACCTGATTATTTGTTCTGGCTTTTGGTCAGAGAGGTGTTGTCGGTGAACTAAAAGGCGAGTTTTTTGTTTAACATCCTGATCATACGATTCATTAGTCTTTTGGATATTATTAGACTAATCTGACGAATTACACACTTAACTGTGAAACGTTATTAACTTAATTGCAAATAAATATATAAATAAATAAATGTATGCAAATAAATATAACGTTCAAAGTTCACAAAAAAAAAACTGCAATGCTTCATTAATGGCTAAAATCAGGTCAAAATTAAGGTCCCAGCTGGGTTCGTCACTTTTTGAGGTCTCCCTGAAACATTTCAGTTGTGGTCCGTGCTATTTGCAGCACGTTTGTGTGTTTGGTTGTGTAGTGAGAATTTGCAGCGTGTTTCCGTATTTGTGTTTGCGTTGCGAGGATTTGCAGCGCCTGTGTTGTCAAATTGATGAAGACGTTTTCTTAATTTGTTGTTGTTTTTTTCCGTTTACATGTGTTTTCTTAAGTTGCAGCTCGTTGAGCTCTCTCAGCCACCGTACTCTTTTGCTCACCAAGCCTGCATTTATTTGATCCAAAGTACAGCAAAAAACAGTAAAATTGGAAGTATTTTTATTATTAGGTTTTCTATTTTAATATATTTCAAAATGTAATTTATTCCTGATTCCGAAGCTAAATTTTCAGCATCATTACTGTAGTCTTCAGTGTCACGTAATATGGTGATTTGCTTTTCAAGAAACATTTATTATTTTTATTATTATTATTATCAACATTTAAAACAGTTGAGTAAAATTTTTCCATTCCAAGGATACTTTAAATTGATCAAAAGTGATGATAAAGACATTTAAAATGTTACAAAAGATTTCTGTTTCAGACAAATGCTGTTCTTCTGCACTTTCTATTCATCAAAAAAAAAAAAACAGAAAAAATCTGCTCAGCTGTTTTTTTTTAAATATAGTAATAATAATAATAATAATTGTTTTTTGAGGAGCAAATCAGAATATTAGAATGATTTCTGAAGGATCATGTGACTGGAGTAATGATGCTAAAATTAAGCTTTGAAATCACTGGAAAAAATTACACTTTAAAAACAGTTATTTTAAATAGTAAAAATATTTTAGATTGTACCATTTTTACTGTACTTTGGATCAAATAAATGCAGGCTTGATGAGCAGAAGAGACTTATTTAAAAAAAAAAAAAAATTCAAAATCTTACTGTCCAAAAATATTTGACTGGTAGTGTGTGCAGGACTTCTTCAATCATTTAGGTTGTGTTTAAACCTGTAATTTAGTTCTCTTGATTCTTTTGCTCCAGACCAAAAAAGAAAATTACAGATTGAGTCACTTTTCAGTTATGCATGAAAACACCTAACCTAACAATACAAAAGAAAAAGCACAAGGATGCATATGGTCACAACCTGTGGCTGGTTGAATAAAGGCTTACACAAGTACAAGTTACAAGCTAGTCATCTTTCTCTCTCACTCTTTCTCGCCTGGTCATAACTTTCATGAGTCAGTTACATAAAAATGTAGACTGGTCTAATTTGAATCTGAACAAATAAGACTCATTACCCCTAGTTGGTCAGACTAGTTCTCAGGAGACAGACTTAACGTAGTGGCTACATTTATACAACTGGCCCTTGATTTTATATTATACAAACTTACCAAACATCCAAAACTCCTGTGTGTTGGGCTAAAATTAGCTTGTTGTATGTATGTATGTATGTATATTATATGGTATTTTTATTAACTTTTTAATTAGCTTATAAAATATGTGAAGGAGTAAAAAAAAATGTCTAAAAATACCCAACTCCTCCCTCAAATTGAAAAATCCCCCCATAAATGTCATCTGAAGAGGGATTTCCCCCATTTTCCAAAATGAAATTCAGGCCCTGGTACTACCCCAGTGCACCTTTATCTCTAAAAGCGCGCGTTTGCGTCATCAGAGTGACTGCTGTTTACCCGTTGTTAGGTAACAGCTGTGTAGAAAACGGCAAAATAAATAGATATCACTGTTTTTCATCTCACTTTTGTACTTTAGATTTTGAAAACTTGGTTTTGTTTTCAAAGCACAAACACAGAATGGCACAAATGTCTATTTGTCATGAATGTAATGCACAGTTTACAAGAATTTTGTAAAAATAACCTGTACGGCACAAATTTGTTTTCATATTTGAATTCTCTTGTGGTCTGCAATCTAGTTACCAGTAAAGTGTGATTAAATGTCAAAACCCTTCACACACATGAGGTGATTTATGTCAGGCAGAGGCTGCCTGTGATGCTTTAGATGGCATTTAACATTATGCAAAATAATAAATGATTTGTCCAAATGACCTGAAGGCATAGTTCACTCAAAAATGAAAATTCTGTCATTAATTACTCACCCTCATGTCGTTCCAAACCTGTAAGAACACAAACACACAGAAGACAAATTAAGATATTTTTGATGAAAACCTAGAGCTTTCTGCAACCTGATCTCATGACAAAAACGTACCTGTGGGAACCATGTATGTTTTGTGACATATTTGATATAAAATGTCCACTGAGTGGCGTTAAAAGAATGTTCGCTTTGTACGCGCCATCGCAATTCTGACTTGAAATGTCCATTGAGTGACGCTATAATGCTCCATGACGTTTTAAAATACCGTACCATCTGCACTACACCTAAACCTACCCGATAGTTTGAACAAAAAGTCAATGTGATGTAAAAACGCAATCGCAAGCATGCCGTTTTACCTTGTTTTTCGATCTCTCATCTTTTAGCTCTTTACTCGTAAGTCATGCTTTTCACGGGATTCTTACCCAATGATTCCACAAGTCCAATTCCGTGCCAGCTGAGCTAACGAGCAAGCTTATTACATCCAGAAAGCAAAACATATGGAGCTGTAATCATAACCAGTGTTGGGCGCATTACTTTAAAAAATTAATTAGTTATAGTTACTAGAGGTCGACCAATTTTGAATTTTACAGATACTGATAGCTAGGTTGGACCACACTGGCCGATACAGATTAATCAACTGATAGTTTTTAAAATGGATACTGAATGGAAAATAAATAGTGCTCTACTATTTAAAAAAAAAAAAAAAGTAGCCTACTGAACCATACTTTGTAAATGAATAAAAATATTAATATTAATTACATATTGATCATTACAGTTCATTGTTCATTAATGTTAAAATTTTTAAAACATATCAGTAAATGCTGAAATTAACACACTCTAACAGGGAACAATACTTATATTCTACAGCTTTTATCAATCTTAATGTTACAGATTAATTGGTATTGCAAAGTGTTGCCATTACATCAACAATCAAGCTAAAGATGGCCATCTTTAAATATCTACACAAAGGCCACAGTATTGAAATTGCATACATATGGATATTGTGCAATTTACAATTTAACTGCTTCTATTCTAGAACATTTGTGGTTAACTAATCAAAATATAAAAATATGTTGGTCACACAACGGGTAAAAGTGCAGCGCTGCGTCTAGAACTCGCAGCTATCCAGTATCACACACACTGGACGCGTCACGTTCAATTCAAGCAGCATTCTACAAGACTTTATTTGATCACCAAATGGGCAAAAGTATACTGCTGTCCTTTCTCCACTAATGCAGTATCTAGTCAACAAATTCATCGCTTAGTAATGAAATGAAAACATGCACTACAGTATACTGTACACACCATTTCATTGTCGATGTTTTAAATCCACCTTTGAAGTGTCCCGCTCTGTGCAGCACGTCTAAACAAACACCACGTGCTGTCAGTGATTTTCGCCACTAGAGGCTGCTCTCCTGCTGTATAACAAAGATAGGGACTTTGCTGTATAATGATGACCTTCTCACCCGCTACAGCAAGGGTCCCAACCCAGAAAAAACTATAGGCATGGATTTTTGCTGATAACCGATCCGCCAATCGACTATTGGTGCCGATTAATCGGCAAAACCGATACATCGGTCGACCTCTAATAGTTACTAGTTACTTCTCATAAATAGTAACTGAGTTAGTAACTGAATTACATCATTGTAAAAGTAACTAATTACCAGGGAAAGTAACTATTGTTTTACTTTTTTAAATGTCTCAAATAACTTAGATGCCCCCAATATTAAATATGTTAAATGAATAAAAAATTTGTACACTAATCTACATTATTTTAATGTTGCTGTGGGATAATGTGAGACACACCTTTCAGGGGGCTAAATATCAAGTTGTTGGGGTCGCTTCAACCCGCGGACATGAAAGACATTCCATGGCAACACTGTTAAACCCTCTGCGGTCAAGGATCACACCATTGCTCTCATTTTTTTTCTTGATTACTGTAAAAAGAACTAAAAATATTCCTCATTTCTCAACTTACAGATAAGAATAAGGTATCGTTTGAAACCGCAAAGAGTATACTTTTATTTATGTATAATTATAATAACAACAAAACAATGTGCTTTTGTAAAATAAAGATAATAAATAGGGTGCGCTCTCTGCCCTCTTAGTCTCCGTCACCTCTCTTCACAAACGCGTAAATAAAACAACCTGAATCTCAGTGAATACCTGCACAGACGTGAGAAATACATGTACAGAAAGCTTGAAATGTCTACTTTTAAATAATCACGTCGAAAAACAAATTAAATGTAATCTGTATGATACCGACACAAGCTCCAGTTATTCCCTTCTAAACTCATTATCAATAATGTAATCACGCCCACGAACGGCTCCGCTTTTCAAATGTTCAAATGTTTTAAACATCCACGTGAGATGCGCAGACATGTAGGTAAACGTCGCCTCCGTAAACAAATGTGAACATTCATCAAGTTCATCTCGGCTATTTTTTGTTTATGGAAGAAGACGCGCTGAGAGGAATAAGCCAGAATTTACCTCAGAAGAAGAACGCAACCTGATGCGATGTGCAGCTTTGCCGGTCCTATGGGAGCAGAGAGAGAGTACTCTCGGTATTTCGCGTCTTGCAAAATCAACGACTTTATTCAACAGTTTCTTCTTTTCCGTGTTAGTTATTTAAGTTGAAACACATGGATTAATTTAATGATGTCCTTGCTACCTTTCTGGGCCTTGAATGTGTCCTTTGCGTTGCTGTCTATGCAGGGTCAGAAAGCTCTGATTTCATCGAAAATATCTTAATTTGTGTTCCAAAGACAAACGAAGGTCTTAGGGGTTTGGAACAACATGAGGGTGAGTACTTAATGACAGAATCTTCTATTTTTTGAGTGAACTATCCCTTTAAAAGGAAAGAATATATTACAAAACGGTGATTCTTTGTAAACAAGCAGTACAATTAAAAGTGCAGCAATACAAAGTACCATATAGGGCAGAAACTTTCAACACTCACTGGTAAGAGGCTTTTTTATTGTAGAGAATAATGGAGGCTAACAAACACGTGTTGACAAATATAGCACAGAAAATTGAGTTGATGATGCGGTAGATAATTGTTTCCTCCTGTGATTGTAATGCTTGTGATGTGGCGGTTGAAGTCCCGGCTCTCATTTAGCTATAGCTTGACCTTCCTCTTGGTGGAGGGGTTAGAGGGGGAGACTCATGGGTAACTGGGGCGTGAGACTGTTTCCCCCTTTAAGTGGAGCATTTAGGCTGCCTCAATTATGGTTGCCATAGGAATGCCCTGAGTATGAAAGATGTTGGCTGGGGGGGAAATCATAGGGTTATGCAAAAAATAGTGTCTTGTGTGACCCAGAAGAGGTGAATTATTACTTGGCCCATAATTTGGGTCTTTTGGATCAGGCTAAATTACTAACAAACTCAAGAAGCTTTACTTAGTAATGTCTGAACTGGCTGACATTTGAACTTGAGAATATAAGGAAAGAAGACGAGAATAAGACTTAAAAATTCTTTTAGTTTTATTATAGGCGTGCTCTTGGCGTTCACCCAAAATAGTAGATGATAATGTTTTTTTACTTAATGGTGGTTAATTAAAGTTTCTGCCGCCTCCTTTCCCTGAAGACGGCATTAATAATTTTGCTGCACCTCCTTTTAATCTGTTTTCTGTTAAGCACGTGTTCCAGACATGTAAATCAGTGGGTTCCACACTGGAGACAAACTTGTTGTGCACCCATCCCCTCTGTAATTTCCTGTCTGCTATATTGGCTCTATTAAAAATGTCTAAACAAATCAAAAGAAGAAAAATATCTAAACAAATCAAAAGAAGAAATGCTGAGAGATATTGCATACTGCAGTGAGTACAGAAGAAGATTGCAATAATAGTATTCACTCCATAATTTAATAAATGAACATATTTTCTTTGTAGTTATTTTGTCTTCAGTGTTTAACTTGTTGAATTATGTAATTAAGTATTATGAAGTACTATGAGTGTGACAAACTTAGGTCCCCATAATGTATAATAATTTAATCTTTTTAAATTCACAATTTTAATATAAATGTAGCAATTGGAAAAAGTTTCGTAAAAACTTTTGTATGGACTTTTGTATAAAAAACATATATTATGGAAGACATTTTAAAAGTGTTTTTTTTTCTATTTAGTTTTTTTTTCTACTTTAATAATTTTTAATAATATAAACTTTAATAATATAACTTTATGTGTGTATGTGTATATATATATATATATATATATATATATATATATATTGTTTATTTATTTAAACAATCATTTGTGAATAATAATAATATAATACATTATTGAAGACATTTATATATATATATATATATATATATATATATATATATATATATATATATTATTTGATTACCATTTTGCCATAATATTTGTAATTAATAATAATAATTATACATGTATAAATATAATATTTTTTTTAAATAAATAAAGAATTTATTTACATTCTTTTTTCCATTTCGCACATTTGTGAATGGGGGGGGGCATTATTAAAGACATTTTTAAAAGTATAGATATTTTATTTTATTTTATTTTATTTTTATTTATTGCCACTATTGTGGATTAAAAAAAACATTATTAAAGACAAGTGTATATATAAAATGTTTTTGTTTTATTTCTTAATTTATTGATTGATTTTCCACTTTGTAATAATATTTTTTTAATTAATAATAATTGTGTGTATATATATATATATATATATATATATATATATATATATATATATATATAAAATTATTAAATAAATTATTTTTTTATTTAAATCCTTTTTTCAATTTGGCACATTTGTGACTTTAAAACAAATACATTATTGAAGATATTTAAAAGTATATATTTGTATTTTATTATTATTATTTTTTTTATTTGTTATTTTAAATATTCTATTATCCATTTGGCACATATATATAATAAAACGTATAAATAATAACATGGTACATGTATATGAATGTGTATTCTTTTTAGCACACACACATATATATATATTTTTATTTGGCATATTTGCGGATTTTGGCAAATCCGTATAGTATATGTTTTTTTTTTTTTTGTTTTATGTTTTGCTTTTATTTATTAATCTATTTATTTACTTATTGCCATGCCATTGTACGTGTATTTGCAATATTATTGGGCAAAAGCCAAATGTATATTTATTTTTCTTCACAAGTACATAGAAAAATCATAAAGACACTGAGTTCAAAATTTTGATAGGTATTTCAGCACTGACTCTTCAAAAAATTCAACAGTACTATACTAATGCATTGATTGACAACATAACATAAGACAGTTTACACCTTTTTGTGTATGTTTAACACCCTAAACATGTTTAAAAAGCATGCCTGTGCTGAAGCACTGTCAAGTTCTTTGTCAAACAAATAACAGTCAAAAACTTGCTGGGGGAAGTTATTTGTCTATAGTGATTATCCTGGATTAAATTTCTGGTCATGTGATCTATAGTAAGTATCTAACATCAGCAGTGTAAAGCTTGCTTGGTTGTGTTCAGATGTCCCTTTGTGTTGTGCAAAAAAGCCTAGGATAGGACAGCTTTTGTCTATTGTATGGAATGGGGCAGCATGCCATCATTGTATTATGGAGGGGATGTTGTGATTGACCAGAGACTGGGTGACATCTGCACAGCTGAGTTACAGTGCAGCTGACAGCAACTGTAGATTAGTAGAGAACAGAGATGTTACCTCAGTTTTCACGTGGCAAAGCTACTTCCTACAACCCAAACCTTACCATAAACACATTCACACACAAGCCAAAGTGTGTGTTTGTTCATGCATTTTTGACTGTTTAAATGGTATTTTACTTCTCGATTTCCGTCTGTGTCTGAGGGTTCGAATGCCTGCTGCAGTATGTTTTGTAGATGTGAATCGTGAAACTGCTGAACAGAAAGGCGAAATTTTGACACCTGATGAAACTTGCATTTACTGCCGTGTGTACTTTCCCCTCCATATTGTTTTTCAGGCCAAACTGCTGAATGTTGAAGAATAAGAAAAAAGTCCAATCCTGTGTAGCACATTATTTTTGTCATGACCGTGAACATGCTTACCAGTGGAAAAAGGGGAAATACATTAGCGGGGGTGTTATTTCTCTGAAATAGCCTTTTTAAATGAATAAAATACAGAAAAAGACTGCATTCAGCGCAGAAAAGTCAAGAGTCTGGTTTATAGCTCCCTGAAGTACTTTGAAGAGATGACGCCAAGTAAGCTTGGCTCCGTGACTCCCTGGCTTCATATCCTGATATATTGCTTATTACTCCAGACTGGAGTGTGTGTGTGTGTGAGAAGAAGAAACGGTCTAAGCGAGAAATGGAAGAGTCATGCTCTCATGGTTACATTTTGAGTCCCCTCACAGAAATCTTACACTTTATTCCCAGTGTGTTCATTAAATGTTCATAGAGGCTTTTAAAGGATTAGTTCACTTCCAGAATAAAAATGTCCTGATAATTTACTCACCCCCGTGTTATCCAGGATGTCTTTTTTTTCTTCAGTCGAAAAGAAACTAAGCTTTCTGAGGAAAACATTCCAGGATTTTTCTCCATATAGTGGACTTCAGTGGTGGCCATCGGGTTGAAGGTCGAAATTGCAGGTTTAGTGCAGCTTCAAAGTGCTCTACACGATCCCAGATGAGGAGTAAGTGTTTCGTTTAACGAAACAATTGTCATTTTCTACAAAAAATAAGAATGTATATACTTTTTAACCACAAATGCTCATCTTGCACTAGCTTGACTTTACGTAATCACGTTGAAAAGGTTAAACGTGAAGCAGGTGGATGTACCAAACCAGTGTTTACGAAGTGAACGT